>CM047430.1:2013708-2160268 GCA_026168455.1 Theocolax elegans | reverse complement strand
GCTTGTTTTAGTATATACTCGTATAAAAAGTAATGTTAATATTTAATTAATTACCGACATAATTAATTATTTTCGTAAAATAATAATAACGTTTGGTGTGTGCATAAGTAGCGTATTATTATTTTAATACAAATAAATAAAATGGAAGGTGTTAATATCGACAGTTTGTTAGATGAATTATTTAATGTGTTCGACGTACCAATAAGTGAAAATCCATTACCATCATCAACTTTACCCGATGGCGAGCAAATAACCGTACTCGGTGCAAGTGATTTTAATTTTGATAATTTAAAATGCGATGTCCTGTATGGATATACCTCAGACGAAGTGGAGGAATATCTTGATGATATAGTTGAAAAGCTCTCCGAAAGCGATGTGACTGCAGATAATACAACTGAGTGTAATAAAGAAAATAATTCATCAGTGGAAAATAAGAGGATAAGTTATAAAAAAATGACTGCGATAAAAACAAAACGCAGTACATTGTTTACAAGACAAAATGAGGATACATTGAGCGCGCACGACAAATTAAATAAAGTAGCAACGTTGGCTCGGGACATTACTACGTGTATGTCCCAATTAGACAAATGTATTAACGACACACACAAACCGGCCGTATTTTTACACAGGTATTTTCATTGGGCAATGTTAATCCTCACCGCGAATAATAGTTTAATGGAAATACCAGCTTTTTCCATGGATGGGGATGAGTTTTTTAGAAATATTAGACATATTCATGAACCAAACAAAAATTATAAAGCTAAAAAACATCCGACGAAAAAAGAAGCTTTCAAACTGTGTTACGAGCTTACAAAATTGCAAGGTTTATTAAATGGATAGTAAGTAAAAATTTTCCTCTATTATATAAAACAAATATAAATAATAATAATAATCATAATATTAATCTTTTTTTTTCAGTATGTCTCTTCACGCTAGTGACTTGTTTAAAAAACCGTTAGTTGAGAACACTTTGGCAGCTGCTTGGCGATTAAAGGGTTGCCAATACGCCGAAAAGACTGTCACGGGTACGGATGACTATAAAATGTTGAATGTACCATATGGGGATGAAAATTTTACTAAATTAATACCTAGAGATATATTAAAGAGAAAAATAGATAACGAGCAGGTACACCAATTAAAAAACAGGAAGCTACTACGACCACTTTAATTATATTTATATAGAAATAAAATATAAATTATATATTATTATTATATATTATATTTATATATTTTTAATATTTTTATAAATATAAACCTTTTTCAAAACTAAATAAAATATGTTATATATTCAATCACTATTAATTTATTCTATACCTAATCTTATACCTCTTCCTTTATACAACATAATATATAACAAGAAAGTAAAGACGATGTCAGTGCAAGAGAGAGAGAGAGAGAGGTCCGAGCGGTGACGTATACTGCACGGGTGCGAGAGAGAGAGAGGTCCGAGCGGTGACGTATACTACACGGGTGCGAGAGAGAGGACCGAGCGGTTACGTATACTGTGTAAGTGCGAGAGAGAGGTCCGAGCGGTGACGTATACTGCACGAGTGCGAGAGAGAGGTCAGAGTGGTAGACGCGTGACCCGTATGTGCGAGAGAGAGGTCCGAGAATCACGCTATACCAGCCCTATGAGCGGGCCTAATGCTCCGAGAGGTAGTGTAAACTGTGCGAGTGCGAGAGAGAGGTCCGAGCGGTGGCGTAGACAACGTGAGTCCGAGAGAGAGGTCCGAGCGGTGACGTATACTGCACGAGTGCGAGAGAGAGGTCAGAGTGGTAGACGCGTGACCCGTAAGTGCGAGAGAGAGGTCCGAGAATCACGCTATACCAGCCCAATGAGCGGGCCTAATGCTCCGAGAGGTAGTGTAAACTGTGTGAGTGCGAGAGAGAGGTCCGAGCGGTTACGTAGAGCGTGTGCGTGCGAGAGAGAGATCCGAGAGATGACGTATACCCCACTAGTGCGAGAGAGAGGTCCGAGAACACGCTATACCGCCCCAGAGAGCAGACCCAATGTTCAGAGGTGCGGGGTGGGGGGGGGGGGGAGCGAAGGAGAGAGAGAGAGAGAGAGAGAGAGAGAGAGAGAGAGAGAGAGAGAGAGAGAGATCTAAAAATAGATCAGTCTCGCTATACTACCCCAACGCCACGAGTAGCTGGGGGAAGAGTGGGGGTAGGGGAGGGGGGAGGGGAGAGGGGGAACAGACAGTCTCGCTATACCACCCCATATCTACTTACGTAAAGTAATACGACAACCATTTGTGCTTCTTTCCTCCATGTAAAAAGACAAGGTTCGTGTAAATCACTTTGCAATTCCAGTTTGCTCATTTCTTTTGTAAATCGTTCATACCACTTTTTCGAGCTTATTTTTAAACCATATAAAGCTTTTTCTAATTTACATACTTTTGTTTGTTTTGTATGTTTGTCTACATTTACTCCATCTGGAATTTCCATATAAATTTCTTCATCCAAAATTCCATTCAAGAAAGCAGTCTTTACGTCTAGTTGTCGAGCGTGTAAATCATATTTATTGATTACAGCAAGTAGAGCTCTTACAACTGCCCGGTTGAAAAAGCCCCATAAAAACTTATAAAAAAAATATTCAATAATATTTTATGTGGTATCTGCACCCTAGATATCCTATAAAAAATTATACAAAATATGATTTATAAAAAGTTATCAGTTACTTCGTATAGAGATTTAATATTTTTATAAAATTTTATATGCTAAATCTAATACAATGTTTATAAGTTTCTATGTGAATTATTTTTTCTATAAGATTTTATAAGAAACGGCACAATCGTTAAAAATGGAAAAACGTTGAAATAAAAATTCTATAAGATTTTATAAAATTTATCTGGAGAAACTGAATAAATAAAATATTTTATAAAATTTTATGGGATATATCATATTGAAATTTATTTTAAATAATTTACCTATATGTTTCTATACTAATAAGATTAACAAAGAGTTTACCATTTTTTATACTGAATAATAAATAAATAAAAAATTTTATTCTATACAATCTTATAATCAATTACGAATGTACGTCTAATTACATTTTATCAATTCATATAGGATCATGCACATAAAATATTACAAAGTTTTTATACATTTTTATACGCGATTTACAAATCAGATCCACTAATTACCCACTACTTCTTATAGGTTTTTATGAGATTTGTACTATTGAACTGTTTTAAAATAATCGATTTTTATATTGTAAACCGTATACAATATAAGACATATTTGATCAATTTTATCATTTTCTATATGCGAGTAACGGTTGCTCTAATATGTACCTATCGGATTTTATAAGATATCAAGTATAGCTTATAGGTATTTTTATACTATATTTTATCGGGATAGACAAAACGACTCCAGTACTTACCCATTTCTTCTTATAGGTTTTTATGAGATTTGTACGTATTGAACTGCGGTAAAGCAATTGATTTTTATATCGTAAACCGTATACAATATAAGACATATTTGATCAATTTTATAATATTCTATACGGGAACAATGTTTGGTCTAATGTGTGCTTATGTAATTTTATAAGATATCAAGTATAGCTTATAGGAATTTTTATACTAGTTTATCGGGATTTACAAATCAGCTCCACTAATTACCCAGTACTTCTTATAGGTTTTTATGAAATTTGTACGTATTGAAATGTACAGAAGCAGACGTTTTTTAAATTGTAAATTGCATATAATATAACATATATGATCATTTTTATCCTAATACTTGCTTATCGGATTTATTAAGTTATCAAGTATACCGTTTGGGCATTTTTATACAACGTTGTTATATTTATCGATTTTTAACGCTCTAAAATGCTAGACAAAGACTCATCAGAATTTTATATGCGCTAAAGTCAATATTATTGATACCTTTTAATTTTAGTATAAATGTATTAAACTTACATTTTTTATAAATTTTGAGCATATACGTAGAGAAATCATTTGAATAGCTATAGGAATGTAAGAAATAAAGTCGTTTTATGTAATTATAAGTATATATATTTGTATAAGTGGGAAACGCTTACAGGTATATGTGTACGAGGTACTAATGTGATAGTCAAATCAAACAACTTTGTAATCCAAAGTTTAAAATAATCTTTATAAAACTCAAACATAAATCTTTAAATATTGATTTGGTACGTTTTGTAGTTTAATCTTGTATGACAAGTGTTCGTAATACTGTTTTCATTATTATATTTTATAAGTTTCGGAAATCAAAAATTAACTACTTAATCTATAATTATTATAAGCTGTAGTAAACAATGAAATATCTTAGTAAATACTTTAACCTACAATTTTTGTGTAGGAATAAATATGTAAGTGCAATGGTATGTGCACTACGTACGCGCGGATGCATCTTCCTTTGCATAAATATTCAATTTAAAATTTAAATATCCAAAACCAATCTTTTTTCTACATTTACATAATAATTGTACAGAGCATTGTACTAAACGCAACAATATTGACAGAAGACCTGAGATGGTATACATGATTTTGGTATACCTTAATTTGTAGCAATACTGGTAAAATTCTATTATAATTTTTCTATAATTCCTTTAGTAATAATTAATACTTTATAATAACTAAAGTTTTTAAAACTAAGATTTATCATCTTCTTCATCAGAATTTATTTCTGTATCATATTCCTGGCCATCGTCTTCATTAAAATCTTTTTCACTAACTATTTTATCGATATCACTTTCTTCGTCATTATCTACTTTGTCATCATTTTGTTCGAGATCAAGTTGTTTGTCATCATCTTGTTCGAGATCAACTCGTTTATCATCATTTTGTTCGAGATCAACTTGTTTGCCATTTTCTTGTTCGAGTTCATCTTGTTTATCATCATCGTTTTCGACATCATCTTGTTCATCATCATCGTTTTCGACATCATCTTGTTTATCATCATCTTTTTCAGCATCATCTTGTTTATCATCATCTTGTTCGACATCATCTTGTTCATCATCATCATCTTTTTCGACAACATCTTGTTCATAACAACTGTCTTCGACATGATCTTGTTCATCATCAGTTATTCCGGCATCATCTTTTCTCACATTACTGTAATGTTGCTCTTTAGATTTATTAGTATTTAGGTTCCTCTTTTGCTTCGCTAACCTTGAAGTGATACCCTGAATTTTGGATGCGATGTATGACCCAACCTGTTTTGTCTCTATTGCGATTTCAACATCGTTGCATTGTTTTTCGGTTCTTAAATAGTGTTCAAATATTCCTGTAAGTAAGAAAATAATTGAAATTATTAATTATATGCAGTTGATAATGCAAATAATGTTACCAGCTTTTAGGGATACAAATTTAAATTAATAATGAAAAGAAAGATAAGCTTAAATAGTTTCCACTTAGAATGGTGTGCTTTTTAGAGCTAAAATAGATAATTATTATTTTTTCTAAAAATTTGCAGTAAATTCTACTTATGCTTCTCTATTTTTGTAAATTTAAGAGCTTGAAATACTAATTAATTGACGTAAACAGAAATTCAAATAGTATTTATTTATTAATTTGTTATATTCAACATTTGATCCGTTTGTAAATAACAAACATGATTCAAAATCTACATTCTTAACAATCAATTGTTTCAACTATATTTTGGTAACACTGACTAACGTAACAAATTTTTTCAATATTTTTTACCGAGAAAATTTAAAAGATTTACGTTAAAAAGTTAAAAACCGTGATTGACTTTAAATTGCAAATGATAAAAAATGCTAATTCATTTATTATAATCATGGACATAATGGTGGAAACATCCAAAATGGCGGCTTAAACACGCAAAAATCACCGAAATATTCAGGGATTATTGGTAGGAAAATGTGAGACTTTTCGAATAAATATTGCTGAACAAACAGTTCTTAGAATTGATCAAAGAATACGGTGGATTTTTTTTTCAGAATGTTTTGACGACATATACAATTTTTCAAAATCCCAAAATTTAAAAAAATTGTAGGTCGTTAAAACGTTGTCGAAAAGTTCCACTGTATGCTCTGATCAGTTCTACGAACTCTTTATTCAGCAACATTTTTCGAAAAGTCTGTCAATTTTGTATAAAAAATTAATAAATATTTTGAAAAAGAGGATTTTAAAAATTTTTTATATTCATGATTATAATTAACGAATTTTAAAGTTCAAGTTTCGAGGACGCGATTTCTTTACTCACAACAAGAATTCTTAAATCCATGTTTTTTTTTTGGAAAAAATCGTTTCAGCTCTTCGCGGTTTCATTTTTTCAAAAATCTCATGGAAAATTCTGATACTTCAGTTAATTTTACATTCAATTTGCTTGTTGAGGAATTTTTTATAACTTATTTTAGCAGAAAATACACCCTCGAAAATTGCAGAAAGAAAACGTTCAGTTGGGACTTAATGGATTAAACTTTTAGAACAAAAAAATGATTTCGTGAATATTTTGTAGGTAATGTTTACAAATCATATTACTTTCGATTCATATCGATTCTCAAGCAGTGCTTCAACTTCGACACTGGCCAGCTGATTCTAATTGGAGGTTAGTCCGCTTAGCAGTTTCACTGCTTTTTTTCTACTAGGGAGTACACAAAATTTAAAATTGCTGCCGCAGCGTTAATGCGCTCTGTGACGGAGCAAATAATAATGACATGCAACTAGTCTGCACTAGTGTTTCTTTCTTCTTTTTCCATAATAAAATGATGATAACTCACTTGCAGTCTTGATAGTAAATATAAACTTCTAACCTACTTATACGCAAAATAGAATAGAAGCAGACTACCGAAAATACACAGGCAGACAGGCTTGTTGTCTCGGTAAAGCAGGAAGCAATGTAACCAGTTGATTTAATTAATAATTAATAAATTAACAAAACTAATTAATTAAATTTTTTTATATATTATTTAATTTATTAAAAATAATTAATTAATAAATTTAGAAAACATTTTCTATGTGTATGCATATAAATATGAAATGTAGAGTTTGAACTGATCTCCATGTATCAGTCAACGATTTTCTCCCTGGACAATTTTCGCATTTTGTTCTTAACATAGATGATTTTTTAACTGTCCTAACATTTTGAAAGCAATAATTACATTTTTTGTCGCAGATGCTCCACTTCTCCACGTAACTATCAATTGAGTCATGTATATGTAATACACATAATATAATCAAATTTTTCTAAACTTAATATGTGAATCTCTTTTCAGTCGACAAGTTGAATGAAATGAAAGCATTTTCTATGCATATGTATATAAATTTGAAATCTAGAGTTTGAACTGAATCCAATTTGGCTACAAGGAAATTAATTAAGTACTTTTTATCTACATATTTGAAAAGTTTTTTATGTATTTTCTTTATCAGAAATTAGACGAAATCTAAGCCAATTTTGCATGGGGTACAAATTCTTTAAACTACATTAGATTTTCAAAAGTACTTACGATACGTGCAGAAGGAAGAATGACGTAAATGTTATATTCAATGGTACCTTTTGCAAATTGAATCCCGTGAAATAATGCATTATTGGTATTTGCAGTATAAACGCCACGTGGTTTGTAGGTTATGCAGTATCTGAAAAAAATTGTTTATTAAAATAAGATATATATAATTATCGAAATGTAAAAATATACTGAATAAAGTATTTTATTGAATATACTTACCATTATTTTTAACCTTAACTGGAGAAATAGTAAATCTGGCGATTCCCTGCTAAAAATAATCGATTGAAATCGACAGACATAGAAAGATTTTGCATACAAATCGATTAAAATTAATCAATTTGAATCGATTTATATGCAAAATCTTTCCATGTCTATCGATTTCAATCGATTATTTTTAGCAGGGTTGGCAAATAAACTTTGTTGCTATCAATAACCGCCACCATAAGCATGTACCGACGGTCGCCGCGGATATGGATTCTTGATTCTCTTTTATTCTCTCTTCGCTCTTGCTCTAGCTGTAGTACTGAAGTCAGCTACACTGATCCGTGACTTTACTGCAGAGTTTATAGAAGCGCGCATTTTCGAAATATTCGAATTCGAAAATTTCAAATTAATAGGATTATTACCAGGATAAATTTAATAATTAAAAACATATATTTAAATATACATTTAATATACATATGCATTTTAATATATTCGCATTTTCTATGCATTTATGCAAAAAATTAATTTTAACGGGATGTCAGTAGACTCAAATTATAGGTATCTGTCAAAATAAATATTGAATTAAATACGGGTAGATTAAAACCGTTTTTATTAATAATAATTGAAAAAAAAAACAATTTCTGGTCGGTAATTATTAGTTAAAAAGGCATAAAATTTTAACTCAAACATTATAACTTAATTATCGATTTAAATATCTGGAAAAATTTGGGTACATCGTTTAGAACAAAAATTAATTCTATTACTTATTATTTTTAAGTTAGATGAATTTTTATGCTGTTATTTATAAAAATATTAATTGTTAATTGTGGAAATATTAAATATAAAAATAATTGTTTTTATTATAATAAAGCAATACTATGTTTTGGAAATTTTTATAAAAAAAGTCGCCATTTTTCCCTTAAAAATCGTGCTCATTTAAATAATTGAAAATTCTTAAAAATCATAATCAAAAATGATGAATTAAAATCCGGAAACATAAATGGCTTTATATTTTTAATTTATTATTTTAGCTCTTAGACGGCCAAAATTTTGTTTTCTATTTTTATAGACATTATTTAATATTTAAAACATGTCCTAATAACTGCGCTGATTTTTTCATATATTATAGATTTGGATGTTTTTTTTTTCAAAAAAAGGATCAATTTTTGAATACAAAAAAATGCAGAAAATGTCGCTATTTTGTTTAAATTAATTTTTTTTGCATATCGTAAAATGTATATTGAGATTGTTTTGACCATGAACAAAAGTGCATGAAATAGTTATAGTTTTAACTTATATTTTTTGTATTTTATTTTCAGAGAGTAAAGAATTTAGATTTCTTTGTGAAAACAGTAAAAGTAGAGAAAAATGAACAAAATTGGCAATTTGTTCGTCTATTTACATTGAAATTAAAATTTTTCACTATACGATAATAAAATACAAAAATTATAGGATAAATTTTATGCATTTTTGTTTATGGACGAAACGATTTAAATACATTTTATGATCCAAAAAAAAAGAATTAAAAAAGAGTGAAATTGAAAAATTATAACTTTATTTAAAAAGGGTTAGGTCAATTTTACCGAAGACATTCGACAGGAAACATTAAAGCTATAATTAAAACAATAAGCAGTGTTATAGAGTGTGATTTAATAATTAAATAATAACTATAAAAAAATAAAAAATTTATGGCCGCATTTAATGTAATTAACATTTAAATGTCATAAAGATACCAATTATAATATAAATAAAACATAAAACATACTGTAACGGGGTGGGTACTGGGGATACGTAAGGCCCACGGTTAGGCCCAATCTGTCCCAACTTTCGCGTTGCTTACCTGATCGGTAACTCGCTTACCGTTACAATACATTTTTTATGTATTTCACATATTTTTTTAACTGTTAAATTTGTGTCATTTTAGTATCTAATGATTACTGGAAAAGGTAAATTATGTTAATAAAAATTAAATTCATTAATCGGATTGACATACAATTTTTATGAGTCTAAACTTATAGAGATTCATACAAGCAAATCATTGTGAAATTCGTATAGAAAAAGATAAATTTGTTATTGCGACAATTTGTCTCTTATAGAAATGTATACATACCTTATAAGATATTAACTATAGAGACCTATACATGTTATTCTACAACAATCCTCATAAAAAAATATTAATCAATTCATGATACAATTTTAAAGAATAGAATCGTGTACAATTTTTATGAGTCTAATCTTATAGAGTTTCATATACAAGCAAATCATTGTGAAATTCGTATAGAAAATAATAAATTTGTAAATTGTAACAATTTATTTTACTCGATTAAAAGTATATAAACCTATAAAATATAACAATTAATATTTTGATACCGTTATGTGATTTTTCGTATAAAATACCGTAAGATGACGCATTTTACATTTAGACAAAAAAAGTTTTCGTATATTTTTCTTCACATAAATTACTATAAACTAGTAATTTTATACGTTTTTATGTGGTATCTGCACCCTGGTTTTATTATAGATACGTATAGAATAATGAAATTTATACATAAAAAAAAATTAATCCTTTATCGTACATGTCTCATTAAAACTGATAAATATGGTATAAATTATTACTTATAAAAATACATTCGTTTTCTTAATTGGTAATTCTGATAGAAAATTATAAATATTTTATACAGATTTTCGAATAAATCACGATACGTTGAATTATTAGAAATTCCTTATAGAATTGCATAATGTTTCTATCATTTTAATCTTATAAATTCTTGTTAAGTTTATTTATCTTAAATGTCGCATAAAAAGGTACAAAAGACGAATAATAAATGTAATATAAAATAATACAAAACAATCTTCTTATAAACTTTGATAAACTCTTATATGTATAATATTATACATTCTTATAAACTTATTTTTAATTTTTTTTCTATGTAATTTTTTCTTATAGAAATGTATAAATTGCTTGCAAGGATAAACACCTATAGAATTTCTGTAAGTTATCTTATAGAAGTTATAATATTTCTATAAGATTCTATGGGGCTTTTTCAACCGGGTACGTATCACAACGTTGTTATTTTATTTATTTATTGCGCAGTGGCAGTGTGCCCTAGGGACCCATAACCTTTTGAAAAAAAGGTTATAAATAAATAATAACACGCTATTTGTTTTGTAAAATAAAAACTCTTTAATAACAAAACACACTCTTTATTGTATTACACACAAGTATAATACGAACTCTATATGCATGCGTTCAGGACGAAGCGCAGCTATACACTAAAACTCTTGACCTGTGAGTAAAGGCCCAAGACCTCCGAGGAGGTCCTAAACATCCTTTGGCACTCAATGTGTTAAAAGTCTTTATTAGGAGATGGCGACACATATATATAAATCGACAAAGCGTATTTCTAACAGTTTATGTTAGTTATTCACCCATCCACTTATTAACCGCGGTTAATGCTGCTTAACTTTCATGATGAATTATTTCGCAGTCTATTCTCAATGCTACATTCACAAACAGTTACAAAGATAATAAAAACATATTTGTAGACATTTCAAAAAGCCCAGTTAGAATTTATTTTAATGGTATTAATTTCAATGAAATAAACATATTTTTAAAAATATGGACAAAACTAGGCTTTTTGAAAAGTCTACAAATATGTTTTCATTATCTTATTGTAACTCTTTGTGAATGTAGCAGGTAGAAGATAGTAAATCATGCAATAGAAAATACTAAAATCAGTATGGAAGTAATATTCATTCATTTGTACGATATTAATTTCTCCATAATTTATTAAAACGTAAATATCTCTATTTTATTGGTTTAAAAAAAATACAAAAAATAATTTTACACCAATAAAAAAGAGATATTTACGTTTTAATACATATGGAGAAATTAATATGCACAAATGAATATTATTATTAATATTATATTGGTTATTTATTGATATAAGATAAGCCAGGGCTAATAATTATGAAATAAATTTTGTGTAGTATACTTTTTGAGTAAATGTACTAAATTTTTCAGCAGAAAACTTGATGATTCCATTTTGATTTCAGTATTTTCTGTTGCAGTAAGTTTTTATAAAGTAAGATAAGAATCGTTAATGTGTAATTGAAATTACATCATATTTGCGAATTTTTACACCTTTGTAGAAGGACTTTTTGATATTTAATAATTGGATTAATGAAATATATGTATTTGAAATGTTAAATATTACTTAATTAATTATTACTTAATTGTTAGTTATTACTTCCATACTGATTTTAGTATTTTCTATTGCAGGATTTACTATCTTCTATCTGCTATATTCACAAACAGTTACAATAAGATAATGATAACATATTTGTAGACGTTTCAAAAAGTCTAGTTAAATTAATATGAAATTGCTGCAATATATTACTAAATATATATTGTTCTTCTAATATGGTACCGATATGTACATTAAAATTTTAACTTGTATGAAATTGTCCATATTTTTAAAAATATGTTTATTCCATTAAAATTAATACCTTTAAAATAAATTCTAACTGGGCTTTTTGAAATGTCTACAAATATGTTTTTATTACCTTTGTAACTGCTTATGTGAATGTAGCATTGAGAATAGACTGCGAAATGATTGATCATGAAAGTTAAGCAGCATTGACCGCGGTTAATAAGTGGATGGGTGAATAACTAACATAAACAGAAAAATGTGGGCAGGGGTCTGTTTCTGCACACAGGAATTAAACACATAATGTTTGTGTACAAAAATTCTGCACTTTACTTTTATGCACGGTGCACAAATATTTTACAAAATAATTTAAATTAATAAAAATAATCGTTTATTTTGTGCACATAAAAATTGTGCACATTAAAATTGTACACGTAAATATTAAGCACATCAAAATAAGAGTAAAAAAATATTTATGTGTACAATTTTAATGTGCACAATTTTTATGTGCACAAAATAAACGATTATTTTTATTAATTTAAATTATTTTGTAAAATATTTGTGCACCGTGCATAAAAGTAAAGTGCAGAATTTTTGTGCACAAACATTATGTGTTTAATTCCTGTGTGCAGAAACAGACCTCTGCCAAAATGTGTAATACTTTTTTTATTTATTTTATGTTTTTTTGACATAATTTTTGAACTATTTATTATCGAATTTTGAATCTAGTAATAGTCATTTGCACATTTCTTAAATATTTTGGTTTAGTGATATATCAAGTGATTTATCAAGTGATAAATAGCGCCAAATCGTCAAGTGATATATCACTCAATAAATCACCCGATAAATCACTTGATAAATCACTCGATAATTCGCGTGAATAATCATATGATTATTTTCGCCAGGGATGAAATTATATCTCACCTGTTTAAGCCGGTTGTTGATCACGCGATCAAGTATTGGTCAATCAATAAAAAATTTCAACCTAAAGTTGATCAGTTAATTTATTAATCAAAAATAGTTTTAAAATTACATTTTCGATAAGAAGTACCTACCTATTCAAGAAAATGTAAATTATGATTTTCGAAGCCACCTTCAAATCTACGTCTCCACCAAGAAAAACCTTAAGTTCACGGCGACTATTTCTAATTGTAACGATTAGCAAAATGCGACGTTTATGGGGTTTTTCTCAATAACTCTATTTAAATACTTATTTTATAATGTAATGAAATATAACAAATTTATAGATATTTCAAAGAAGCAATTATAAGATTTGATATTTCTTTAGACTTTTTTTTTGATTAATTATAATCGTAATCAATCTTATTATTATCATTTATATTATATATTGATCAAAAATTGGTATATGATCAGTAATTGGGTATGTGACGGTATTACTTTATACGGTAATGCGAGGATTCATATAACATATGAATTCATTATTGGTGGTGCCACTGGTATCAGGATCCTCTGAAATAGTAATTTTTCATAAGAAATGGGTATTAAACTAAAATTCTTATTAACTTTTATCGAAACCTCGTCTACCAGCTTCTTGCATACAATTCACCTATCCGCACATGCAACCAATGAAGTAAACCTAATAATTAACACTAAGTCAATCAGCATATCTATGACTTACCTTTAAGACAATTGATTATGAACATACATACACAAAAAATATATTCTAAATACATGCAAGTAATATATATCTAATCACAGTTTAAAAAATCAAAATGCAATTGTCAAGTATGGTGTATATTTTAATCACACTTTTAAAATTGCTATGTAAATATAATAGTTAAACATTTCTAATTTTTAAGCAAATTTTGTTGCACCACAATAAAAACAAAATTTTTTTATTAAGAAATTAACTACGTACATAATTCCTAAATAGTTTCTGCAATAGAAAGTACTGAAATCAAAATGAAATTGACAAGTATTTTTATAAGTATTTATTACTATAAAACTTTACGTTTAATGTTGTAAAACACCTTCAAGAAGGTGTACATTTTGGCAAGTATGGGTTCGGTCCGATCACAATTTTCCAATATTTTTATTTCAACTAAACCTATATTACATAATAAATAACTTATCAATAGAATAATACTAATGAAGTTATTACATTAGAAAGTACTGAAATCAAAATGCAATTGTCAAGTATGGTGTATATTTTAATCATACTTTTAAAATTGTTGTACATAATTCGTAGAAAGTTTCCGCAATAGAAAGTACTGAAATCAAAATGGAATCGGCAAGTATTGCTTTTCAAAAATAAATATATTTTTCGAACTGAATGTACTAATATTTTCTGAAAAATTCTATCTTACTCATTTATTTATTTTTTTTTTTTTAGTTACAGCAGAAAATACACAATTTTATAATAATATTCATTTGTGCAAAATTAATTTATGGAAAAGTAACAAAACAGAAATTTTGCTCATTTTTATTCTTTTTAAATGAAATAATACTTGCACCACGCGTTGGTTTGCCTTATTACTTTTAATAAGTTATAATTAGCAATGCATAATATATTATATATGCACATCTATATCAAGTTATTATAAATATTTTAAGGTAAGTAAATAGGTACAACATATCTAAATGATTTTTAGTGACTCTCATAAGCCCTATATATATCATTACTGCAGATAATATTAATTTGTCAAACCGAGTACAAGCACTTCATAATTATTATATAGTAAAAAAAATAAATAGATCCGATCCATTCCAAATAGAAATTCGTTTTATAGTTTAAAACATTAGAAATCTTTATTTTAACATTTTTTTAATCGTTAATCTACTTTCTTAAGTTAGTAAGAGAATATTCAAAATTAACTCGTGATACACCCAACGGTGGTGCAAGTATTATTTCATTTAAAAAGAATAAAAATGAGAAAAATTTCTGTTTTATTACTTTTCCATAAATTAATTTTGCACAAATGAATATTATTATAAAATTGTGTATTTTCTGCTGTAACTAAAAAAAAAAAAAAAATAAATGAGTAAGATAGAATTTTTCAGAAAATATTAGTACATTAGGTTCGAAAAATATATTTATTTTTGAAAAGCAATACTTGCCGATTCCATTTTGATTTCAGTACTTTCTATTGCGGAAACTTTCTACGAATTATGTACAACAATTTTAAAAGTGTGATTAAAATATACACCATACTTGACAATTGCATTTTGATTTCAGTACTTTCTAATGTAATAACTTCATTAGTATTATTCTATTGATAAGTAATTTATTATGTAATATAGGTTTAGTTAAAATAAAAATATTGGAAAATTGTGATCGGACCGAACCCATACTTGCCAAAATGTACACCTTCTTGAAGGTGTTTTACAACATTAAACGTAAAGTTTTATAGTAATAAATATTTATAAAAATACTTGTCAATTTCATTTTGATTTCAGTACTTTCTATTGCAGAAACTATTTAGGAATTATGTACGTAGTTAATTTCTTAATAAAAAAATTTTGTTTTTATTGTGGTGCAACAAAATTTGCTTAAAAATTAGAAATGTTTAACTATTATATTTACATAGCAATTTTAAAAGTGTGATTAAAATATACACCATACTTGACAATTGCATTTTGATTTTTTAAACTCTGATTAGAAACCATACTTGCGAATGTTGACACCTTCGTGGGAGGTGTTTTATAAATTACTATCTAGAGACACAAATTGAACGTTAAACATATAATAATAACGATTAGTAATACTCTTTAAATAAATAAAATTTCATGTAAATATCTGAGATGTCAAATTCTTTTACTGGGCTATGTATTTTTTGATATCCTTTTCGTCTCCTATAAATATATATATATGTCTACTCGAAAAAGTTGAGACAGAGCTATAGGGGAAAACGAAAGAGTGAGTGAGACACGCGTGATCTAGTTATTTTTTCATTATTATCTTAAACGGTCATCTTTTATCTTACACGGTCGTCAATCATCTAATTTGCCGAGAAACGTGCGCGCAGCAGAACCTGTCAGTGACAATTATTGGTTATGTTTAATGTTGATAATTTAAAAGTTTGTCAAATTCTTGGTTTTGCACTACAGTTTTCACAGGTACAGTATAATAATTATTTAAATTTTTTATTTTTACTACATTTCTAAGTATCAAGATTTAAATAAAAATAGTAAAAAAAATTTAGGAAATGTTTATTAATTATTTGAATAAATTATTTTAGAGAAGTTAAAAATAATATAATTATTTGTTAATAAAATAATTTATTTAACAATTTAGATTCTGGAGCCCAGTCATGAAACGTATCAAGCAAAAAGTGGAGTTATACATTTGTGGGATCTAAGGTCAGACCATAATGAGCAATTCATACCTGAAGCAGAAGCTTCTATTCAAGACATAGCAGTTGATGCAGTTGGGACTTATATGGCTGCTGTTAACAACAGGTCATTGTTTTATATGGACAGTTACCGGTGGTATCGGTGAAGAATTAAATCCACAAAATTAAATCCTAGGCATAAGTTAAATGCACATAGAGCATATGCACTTAGATGTAAGTTTAGTCCTGATAGTACACTTCTTGTTACTACTTCAGCAGATAAGACTGCCAAAGTTTGGAAAACAACAGACTTTTCCGAGGTGCAAGTTCTACAGCATGAAGCTAAACGATGGGTTTGGGATGTAGCTTTCAGTGCTGATTCGCAATACATTTTTACTGCTTCGTCGGATGGTGTTGTAAGATTATGGAATATAGTAACAGGAACTGGGAAGAGAGAATATTAAGGACACCAAAAAGTAGTTTCTGCTCTTGCCTTCAGAGATGAAGTGCTTCCGACAAGTTAAAAACAAAATAGACTGTGCATTATTAGTTCATTGAAGAATGCTGATGAACAATTTTAGTATAATATATTTGTTAAGAAAGTGTAAAGACATTAAAAAATATAATTTATTATTTCTAATAAGAAACATTTTGTAAATAAATATCCTTATTTCCTTTCTTAGAAGTTAATAAATAATTGTTTATTCAATTAGTTTGGATGAAAAATATTAGAATGTTATTGTATATTGTACAAAAATAACGTGCGTGTTTAATTATTGGATGCACATTCCATCATATACTTAATATATTGGTGTTTTGCAACCATAATTAAATAATATTAACAATTTTAAATTTATACAATTTTTTTAATTACGAGAAAGTCTTAGGTTTCTGGTACTACTACTACTGCTATTATGATTATTGGTATTTACAGATTCTTTTCTACTTATTTCACTGATGTCCAAATTATCATTTGTAGTTGGTTGAAATAATTTATTAGTTTGCACATGAAGTGGTGTACTTGTTATGATAGGTTGCTTGATTCGTTTGTTAATTATACTATGTGGTCTTCTAAAGGTATTTATTTTTGTTATTGATTTCCTTTTCATGTCAATAGTCTTATTTAAATTAACTAGCTTGCTAGCTAATTGCTGTTTTTGCGGTTTACCTTTTGAATTAACTTTATTAATTTTATCTGTTTTATCCATTTCACTATTTGATTCTCCTTTGGATGTGTTGACTTGCTTTAATTGTTCTACCCTTTTTTTATTCACAATATGAATAGCAGCGCTTATTGCACTATTATCACCAGTAACATTTTTTTCATTTGCATTCTTCTCTAATGTGAAGTTTAGTTTTGTTTGTCTCATTGTATCTTGAAGTTTTTTTTCTTTTTCTTGTTAGTTTTCTGTGTTTGTTTAACATTCATATTTGTTTGAGAATTTCCTTGACTATACTGTTCAGTCGAGCCATCATTTTTACCTTGTGACTTTTTGTTAGTTTGTAATTTATTAACAGTTGTTTTTTTAATTTTAGTATATGAAAGCTTCTGCACCGCTTGTTTTGTTTGTTTCTTTTTTGGAGTGCTCATCTGGCTAATATCATCATCTGAGATTTCAAAATCTGATAAATCCTAAAAGAGAAGTAAATGAATAATGTTTTTTCAGTTTTAAAGTCTTTAGTTTAAAAATACTTACACTTAAATTTAATATTGTATCATATTTTTCCAACTTCCATTCCATAGGTGCATTATCTTGTTCAATTATTTGAATAAATGCTTCTTTTAATGTTAAAGTTTTAAAACATTCGAAAAAGATTCTAAATGCTGCTTCATATTAGTATTGTCAATATCATCAAAGCTATTTAAGTCAAATTTTACTTTAATAGGATTTTCTTTTTTTAAGTCATAAAATACATAAACAATTATGTTAAAGTAGATATTAGTTTCAAAATCTTTGCATTTCAGAAACGTTATAAAACAAAAGTATAAGAATAATGCACATCCACAGAACAATTACAAACATCTTCCAAATAAGATTTCAAATCATAATATTGTTTTTTTCGTTTGTGATACGTGTCTAAGTGTAACTTAAGATTTCTTACAAATATTGGAGTATTTACAATATTATCCAAAAAGGTGTTTCTTTAACTACTTGATGCAAATCTATGGCCAATGGAATATCCAAAACTCCAAATGTTCCCTTATTATTTTCATTAAAAATTTGAACAGTATATGTTTTTATATGTTCGTCATCATCATATATTGCAAACTGAAAAATACATTCATCCTTATTAAACTTAATGCAATGAATTCCATTATTACGTTTCTTAACATCTGAGTTTTGTTCGCTAGTTTTTATTTGTTCCATTTGTTCATTGTAATTAAGTTCCATTTCATTAAATATTCTATCTCTCTTCGGACTTTTTCCTTTTTATCGTTTATTTACTCATCTTATTAGTGAGTAGCTATTTTTCTTTACACAGAAATACTTGTTTTATCTGTAACACTTTTTGCACGCTGTAATGTACACGCAGGTTGACGTTTGACTTGATTATCTCTCACTTCACTCTATCTCTCTTTCTCTCCCGTGTAAGTAAATCTGATCCCCTGCACCTATGTGTTAGGTTAGGTGACATTTTTGATGAAGATACGGGAATGTCATAATATTATATATATATATATATATATATATATATCCAAAGGCCCCCCGATTAATTTTAGATTTGAAAATTTAAAATAACAGTTAAATTTAAGGGTTAAATTAGCTGTCTATATAAAATATATATATATATATAGTGTTGGAGAACACGAAGAAACAGAAAAATTTTCCTCTTATTCCGAAAGTAAAGAATTTCGACCGGTAGGCGGCGCTGCTTCAACATCTCTATATAGTCTCTAGTCTCTCATCGCCTATTATTTATTATGAGTATATCTATATATATAATGTTGGAGAACACGAAGAAAAAGAAAAATTTTTCTCTCATTCCGAAAGTAAAGAATTCGACATCCGAAATCTTGATATCGTTTTATTGTAAAAATGCGGTAATGAATGAATCCAAAATTTTGTCGAAACTATAAAATATGACTAAGAATTATTGGGGGTTAATGTTGAAACGTATAAAAAAAGATGTACATTAAAAAATTAAGAAAGTAAAAATTAAAGGTTTGTTTTAGCTGTATATAGGGCTAGTGCCGCGTACCCATACTTGCCTCGGGTGCGCGACACGCGCCCCTTGATTATAAAAAAATACCTACACAAACAATATATTATAAAAATATATTTTTTTCAACAACGGGCCGAAACTGTCACTTTCGCTCCCGGCGCCCGAATCGCGAAGTTGCAATTTCGGCCTCGTTGTTGAAAAAAATAGTATACACACCACGGGAGGTAAAATGGCGACCCAATAGCACACGTTTGCCACCCACGCCTTCGGCTCGGGGGGCAATTTACGTGTACTATAGGCTCACCAATACTTAACCTCCCTAGATGTGTAATATACTATTATATTTAATCTACCTTTGCGTATGCAATAGTTTATTTAATGAATGAATAACCATCAAATAATATCATAGCTGACTTAAATTCAACGTAACAACGTAAAATTGAAAACAATAAGATATTAGCATAAAAATTGTTTCGAAACATTACAATAAAGAATAATGTAGTGGACCTAGTTATCGATCAGGAACCAATTATCGATAATTTTGATAGAATAACCACTTTTTTTATTAATTCTAGTAATATATTAAAAAAAATTTAATTGTCATGCATATTAATGTTTTAATGAGTAATAATCAACGAGTTTTTAATCAATCTTGTGCGACATGATCAAGAAAAAAATAGTTTAAGTGGGGTAAGTAATTTAAATAAAAATAGTTTAAATTCGATAATGGGGTCTGCTATCTTATTTAAGAGGACTTTAATTTAGAAAAATAAATAAATAAGTAAATGTTTATCTAAAGAAAATACAAAGAATTTGAAACATTTTTTTAAAATAAATCTCACAGAAATTATTTTATCATATTACAATTTCGATATAGAAAGTAAACGAATTTTTAAAATAATATAATTAAAATAAGTTATATGTAGCATACTTTGTTTTTCTATTCCTCTTTCAATTAGTAATTGCTGTAAATCATCATTACGCTTTTCCAGTTTGTGAACCTTAGTTGTAGCCTCCTCCAAATCATTCTTTAATTTCTTCATTTTACTTTTTGTTTTCTCAGATTCCTTCTGTAAATCTTTTAATCTTTTGTTCAGTTTTTGCAACTCTCTTTTACAATCTTCTTCAGAATGAACTTTTGTGTTTTGAATAATCTAAAAAATTGAATAATGAAGTATATATTAATTTTTACTTAAAAAATTATTTTGAATTGCTTACATTTTGTTTTAATTATTTAAAAAGAATTGTAATTCAATTGTAGTAGTTTTTCTTTTCCTAACATCTGAGTATTATAATAATTTATTAAAATAAAGTAACAATTTATTCTTCATTAAAATCAGCAATATTCATTACGTAATTACCAAATACAAATAGTTACTACTAATATTTACCTTTATTTTATTTCTAACGTTTGCCTCTTTTCCATGATCTGCACCATCATGTATTGTGGATGAGGGTTTAGTCATTTTTTCATTTTGTTGATTCTCAAGTTTTTTTACATCAGCATCATAAGTACTTGGAACACTAATTACAGAGCTAGTAGTATTTTCAATAACTTCAAAAGAGTACATTTTCTCAAACTGATCAGTTATGATAACCGTGTCCATAGTCTTTAATTCGCAATTGCCAGAGTTATCGTTTAATGATACCTTTTCTTCAATTACGATACCATCATCATTAATTTTAGAAATACTATCATGGCTCGAGTCATCAGTCATACTTACTATATTCTTTTTAAAAACATATTATTATAAATTGTAACGGTAAGGTACTGTTTACCTCACCGTTTGACGAATTCGAGCAACACGAGCGAACAGTATCATAATAATACACGGGCGGGATCGATTTCGCGCGCGAAAGATTTGCGCACGCACCTCATTAGAGAGGTAAGGGGGAGATTCGCGCGCACTGGGTAGAGTGATAGGCACCTCCTTACGCGACAGGTGTGATCCCCCCGCGTCCCGTGTTCAGCTTCGCCGTGCTGTGATTTGCGGTGCGTTTTGTGTGTGTGTTTCGACTGCAGGCCGATCCTGCATTTGCAGTGAGTGGTGCTACACCGTGCATCTGCCTGCAGCCACACAACCCCGGTGCACGGGCGAGCGGACAATCCGTCCGACACCGCAGCGAGAGTGAGAGAGAGAGAAAGCAACCGATCGGCTGGTCGTTGTTTACCAACGACTACAGCAGCGTACAAAGTAAGTGGTACTACTTCACGCGATCGTGTTTTTATTCGCACTTAATAAATAATCGTGTTGCTTTATACCAGTCCCGTTGACTGGATATATTATTTTAGTTGGCGATATTTTCTTCCTCTCTCTCTACAAGTCGGCCGTTTACCGACTTGTAATAAAAGCGTAGACCTCGGCGACAATCAGATATTTTATTTGTTATTTATCTTTATCTTTATTTCAATAAATTCATATTATTATTAGAATTCACTCCGGTGTTCGATTAATTGAATTTAACCCACGTACGATTCCTTCCGTAATCCTAAGAGCTCGTATATTTCTGGTTGACAAGTGCTCGACGCGATATCCCTGTTTCGCGGTCAATTTCAGATTTAAAAATTACCTGGTTGTTACCTTTAACAGATTTGATTATTATAGATTGAATTTATTAACATTTAACAGATTTGATAGAACGGACAGGTAACCGTCGCCGCATCGCGGGAAAAATATGTTTATTTAAATACGGTAAGTTTAAATACGGTAAGGCTGAGCAGCCGCGATATTAAAATAAACATCCGTGCGGCAACCAAACTGTTACATGGCGCCCAACGTAAATTAATAGATTGGGTTATTTTACGCCCAACGTTAATTTCCAAATTGCGCCTACGAGGCGCACAACGTAAATTTTTAGATTGCGTTTTTTTTTGTGATACGAGCTGCGCTTATATAGGTGCCCTTATAAACTAGGATTTTATTATAAACGGTAGTGAATCTAATTTAATTTAATTGATTTCTGTTGTTATCAATTTATTTTAAATTTAATTTTTTTTTAAGTACGTGTGGATTTTACGTGTAATTTTCTATTATATACTAGTTACGTTAATTAGTATATTTGTTATTACCGGCAGTTAGATTAATCGGTTCGCGATTAATTCTGACCTTTAAATTATTGTATTTAGGCAATAATTTATAAGTTTGAACCGGATTTTCTTTTATTGTTGTTTAGTTTGGTTAAAAGAAATCCGAGGTCGGTAATAATAATTTTTTTAATTAATTACATGTAAATAATAGTAAATTTGAGTTTTAAAATTGAAATATAGATCGATTCGCCTTGAGGTCCGCAATTTACATACCGAGTCCCTAATTTCGAGTAGGTTAGTCGGAAAATGGGCGTTATTTAGTTTTCCGACTTAATAAAAATTGTAACACCTGTGCAAGGGTAAAAATTTTCTGTTTTTGAAGTTTGCTTGTTCAATTTATATTTTTGACAACGCGGACCGGCTCTCGCGTTACAATAAAAATTGTATTATTATTTTAGAGATTTAAGAGGTCACAGCGGCATACACATTTAGTTGTTTAGGAATATATTTATATTTATTTATCTATTTATTCAATTATTTATTTATTTATTTTATAATATATTCAGCGTGCGTTGGTGACTGAGAGCCGGAGTAAATTCGATTTTTTCGTATTTAGTCGGATTTAAACAAATTTTTTCTTGTTTTTAATTTAATTTATTAACAATTCGTAAAATTTCTTTTTACGTTTAATATTGTATGTTTATTTGTTATATAATAAATTAAATTAATCCCGCGTGTAACATAGTTAATTTTTTTTTCTCTCGATTTGTTTGTAAAATTAGTAGTCAAAAATATAATTCTTTAACGTAGTTTTTTATATTAGTCAGGAAAGCAAATTTCAAATAGGTGTGCTTAATTTTTCTTCTTGTAATTATAAAGGAAAAAAAATTCATTCTTCAATTTAGTGGTCCAATAATTTTATTATTTAAAGCCACTTAATAATTTGAAGAAAAGCATACCTTGCACAGGTAAAGCGAAAAGCGACTCAGATTTTTTCTTTGTGTAAATAATCGTAGCGGTAATTTTGTTAAGATTAAAATGGCGTAATCGATGACCACGTAAGTCGATCAGTGGATTGGTACGCAATCCAGCGAACAGATCCAGGCGCACTTGGAGTCGTTAGAGATGCGTACAGACGGCTCTGTATATAAAAAAGCTGAACAACTCCAACAGTGGCTGTTGGGTAATTATACGGCTCAAGAGTTCACAGCCGACACAAACTCAAATGAGGATCGGGTCAGGCGGAATAGGCGGAGGACAGATTGGTTTAAGTCCATGGTTGCCCAGAATCCGGAGATTCCGGACCCGGATTCTGACCCAGATGTAGTAGAGGTGCTACAGAGGACTCTCGCTCTAGAAGTAGAAGATACGGACAAGCGAGAGGAAGATGGGCAGTAGGACACCTCCAACCGAGAAACCGACAAGGAAGAATGGATAACTTTGGTATCCTATACTGGCGCTCAGTTCGAGATACCAAAGGATTTTGCTTTGATGTTAGCGGAGCAAATAAGTAAGTTATCCACCTTGACGGAACGGGTTAAGGAGCTGGAAGTACAGATGCATACCGTCAACAGCAAGTTGGACTTGCCAAGCGGTGCACCAACTTCCAGCACAAACAAAACCCGAGAGCCAACCCAACATGTCCAGTTCCAGGACACCTACACGTGTTACACCCTGGACGAGACGGACATCAGACCACAACACGTGCAGGTAGAGCCTGAGGGGTCTCAAGCACCTCATGCAGATGCTGGAGGAGCTTGGGGGAGGGGTAACACACGGAGACCGAGACAGCCTCCATGTTCAAGCTCTCCCTACCCTAATCTGAAGGACTTTTACGAGTCCGGCCAATCAGCGTCGAGATCGGCCGGGACACCGCGCGATGTTGGTGCGGTGGTTCGTAAGTGGGGAGTCCGATTCTCTGGCGACAAAAGCCAGAGTATCGATGCCTTCCTTGCGAGAGTCGAAGACTGTAGGATTCTCGCCAACCTCAGCGAGGACGAGGTGTTGCCGTCCTTGTCCGAACTTCTCACTGGAACCGCAGCTACGGGGTACCGGAATGAGAAGGACAAATAGCACTCGTGGCAAGATTTTGTGAAATCTGCCAAGAAATGGTACGGTATGAGCCAAAGCTTCCAGCAAAGGCTCATCGAGGAGTCCAATGCTCGGACACAGGGTGAGGATGAGCCGGTGAGAGATTACATCACCTGCTCAATCACAATCATGCGAAAACTCAACCCGATCCCGAGCGAGCGTAGGCAATTGGACCATCTCTACCGTAACATGCTACTTCAGCTTTAGCGGTTGTTTAAGAGAGTTGAAGCCAAATCGGTTGAAGATTTATTGGAGCTGGCGATGGACGCCGAGCAAACGCTCGAGCGGGAAAAGTTATATCGACCGCCTCCGGCAGAGGAAGATTTAATGCCGGAACTTGCTTACAAGGCAAAGTCCAAAAAGCGGTCGACCGCCAACCCTAAGGTAGCAGGTAGATAACGGCTTTTACGGTACCTGGAATGGGTTTGTTCCAGTTTACTCGTATGCGGTATGGATTGGCAAATGCTGGCGTGACATTCCAGCGCATGATCGATCAGGTGATTGGACCCGAACTCGAACCGGTTGCTTATGCATATCTCGACGATATCATTATTGTCACTGAGACGTTTGAAGAGCATAAGCAATTGTTGATCGAGGTCTTAACTCGTTTGGCAGAAGCCGGTTTATCTGTTAATCGGGAGAAATGTGTCTTCTGCCAGCCCGAAGTGAGATATTTGGGTGTGCGAGTTAACCGAGACGGAATACGACCTGACCCAGCTAAAACGGAGCCGATTAAAGAATATCCGGCTCCCAAGAATTTGAAGCAGCTGAGACGGTTTCTCGGTATGGCATCTTGGTACAGACGCTTCATGCACGACTATGCTACCATAGCTGAGCCGCTAACGCGTCTGACCAAGAAAGACCAGAAGTATCTTTGGCTGGAAGAACAAGAGAGCGCTTTCCAGCAGCTTAAAGCTTTGTTGATGACAGCACCCGTTGTGCAAACTCCCGATGAGAATGGTGAGTATGTGGTCCAGACTGACGCTAGTGACACTGTTATCGGTGCAGTATGGTGTTGAACGCAATTACAGCGTCACAGAATGGGAATACCTGGCCGTAGTATGGGCAATTAAGAAGTTTAGACCATACATCGAAGGTTACCAGTTTAAAGTTGTCACTGACCATAGTAGTCTTCGTTGGTTATGCAATATTCACAATCCAACGAGCCGGCTCGCCAGATGGGCGTTAGAACTCCAGTCTCATAACTTTACTATTGAGCACAGGAAAGGAGCTCTAAACTACGTTCCTGATGCACTTTCTCTTATGTATGAGGAAGACGAGTTGGCCTTATCCTCCGTCTCTTGGAGCCAGACTACTAAAGACCCCTGGTACCTTTCGTGGACCAAAGACGTAAGTGAGCGGCCGAGAGAATTTCCTGATTGGAAGATCCAAGGTGGAAACTTGTATTCGTATCGGGTGGATATTGAATTGGATGACGCCATGGAAGATCAAGACGCTTGGAAGTTGGTCGTACCCGAAGAGCACAGGCAGACCATCCTCCGAGAATGTCATGATGATCCGACAGCTGGCCATCTAGGTAGAGAAAAGACATTTGCTCGCGTGGCAAAGTTATATTATTGGCCACGTTACTATGCCGAAGTTGGCGAGTATGTACGCAAATGTCAGGTGTGCCAGAAATGCAAGGTGGAGCAACGCCCTCCCATGGGTTTGATGGGTAGGCGAGTGGTTGAAAAGCCATGGCAAGTGGTAGCAGGAGATGTTACTAGACCACTTCCCCGCTCCACACACGGATTTGAATATATTTTGATCTTCCAAGATTTGTTCACGCGCTGGATTGAAGCAGTGCCAATCCGGAAAGCTAACGCTAACACGATCGTGAAACAGTTACACGAACGAGTCGTCATGCGTTTTGGCACACCAGAAGAATTTTTATCCGACAACGGCACTGAGTTCATGAACAAGCTCGTAGATGATTATCTCGTGGAACGAGGAATATTTCATACAACTATTCCTCCGTACCACGGTCAGGCCAATCCCGTCGAACGTGCTAATCGGACGCTGAAAACGATGGTAGCGTCTTACATTACCGAGAAGCACAACACTTGGGACGAGAAGTTACCGGACCTTGTGTTTGCTTTAAATACGGCGGTACAGAGTTCGATAGGATGGAGCCCGGCCATGTTAAATTACGGCCGGCAGCCTGAGCCACCCGGCACTGCTCGTCGAGTTCAAGACGAGCTGCCTCAGAAACGTTTGGAATACCAGCGTTTGCTTGAGTGGAGTGATCGGCTATCACAACTACCTGAGCTACACAAGAAAGCTTCAACTAGAGCTAATGAAGCTCAGGATAGGCAAGCCGGTTACTATAATGCCGGGAGACGATCTGCTTCTTTTGAAGTCGGGTATGGAAGAAGAACCGAGTCTTCTCATCCAGCGCACACGGCGTTTCGGCCAAGTTAGCTCCAAAATACGTCGGTCCTTATTTGATCGTCCACAGCTACGGCCCAAATACTGTTAAGATCCAGGATACTCAGGGACATGAGGAGAAATGCCATGTCCAGTACCTCAAACCGTACTTATCGGATGACCATGGCGATGAGTACGACCAAGAAGACGACATCGAGACCGATCTACCTACGAGGGAAGAGGAACCCGAACGCGACACGGTTCCTGCATGCGAAGACGTCTCACGCGGCGAGACGCAAGCGAGCGCCGTTCCACGCGAGGAACGAGATAACGCGAATGTCGTGCTCCCCGTTAAACAAAGTAGAGGTAGGTCGCGTAAAAACGCGAGGGTCGTCGACAGACCGCGGGATCGGTCGACGGTAATTCCGACCGCTAGCCACCGCAGGCTAGTCAAACGAGGTAGAGGCAGACCACGACGGAACTGCAGTTAGTGTCCGGATTTAAAAAAGATTATTGTACGAGTTTATTTACTCATAACAAATTAAAAAAGTTTTATAATAATGAATCTGGAGATGTTGTATATATTGGAAAAGGTAGTATAATAGAAATTGATAGTTTTGGTGATTGCTTAGCATACATAAAATGTATATACAAAGAGTCTGTATACCATAGTATTAATTATGGCCGTACTATAAAAACAGATGATACTGTAGTAAAGCTAGTTTCAGGATCTTATGGACGTATTATTAACATTGTTAATGTAAATAATCACTGTTACTTAAATATGTCATTGATCGAAATTTTTCCCTATAATCCATTCGAAGGAGTATCACATATAAAATTAATGAATTTTGAAAAACAGAAAAAACTTTTATAACGTCAATACACAATGTACAATGTAAAGTATTATTAATTAATGTAAGAAACGCCCGCTATTTATATGTACATTTCCTAATAACATTGAAATACAATAAAATTTAATTTACTTACCTATTTAAAAATCATTTAATTTTTTAACCATTGAAGTCCATTCAATATATAAATATATGCACTTTCATTTTAACCAAATATTCACCCCCTCAGCTTGAGAACTTCCTTAGTTCTGACAATGACCATTATATGTATCAAAGATAATTGGTGCTTATATGTGTAATTTAATTAAAATTGATTTTTTATTATTAAACCTTTACATTATCAGAAAATCTAAATATAGTAGTCAGTAACTTGTCGGAAAATCTACATTAAGATTTTCCGACAGGCTAAAGGATAATATTATTTAACTCATAATAACGATTATTCAATTATTAATTTCGCAATTAAGCCATGTATTAATTCAAAGCAATTAAAATAAATTAATATTTGCTTATTATTTATAAAATTAACTAAACTGCATACCGACGCATTAAGGCTTCTTAAAATAAATTAAATTAATAAAGATCATTCAAGATAATTCGCAAAGAATTTGAAAATATCAATTAAAAGTAATATAATTTTATACTGATTGAAATAAGTTAAAATTATGATTTAAGACTACTTATTTCGTTCATTAAAATCAATTCATATATTAATTAAATTAGGTAAATTAAAATAATTTATCATTTAATATTTATTTTGTACATTAAAAGATAGTTGTACAGATACAAGACGATTAAAATATAGGTTATTAATACGCATTAAATTCATTCTCTTGACAAATATATGAAATCAATTCAAGTCAATTCACAATGAACTCGAAAACCTCAATTAAATATCATTAAGTTTTTGTACTAATTGAAGTAGGATTAATTATCACATAATATTTATTTTATATACTAAAATCTATTCATACAATTACAAGTCTATTTGAACGCTTAACTCATCATACAATACACAATCGTTGCATTAAAATTAATTTGCTTGCTAAGTACATGAAATTAATTCAACATAATTCGTAAAGATCTACTTGCAAATATAAATTGAATACTATAGCATTTTTATACAAATTAAATTAAATTAAAATTAATTATTATTTAATGTTCATCAAATTCTATCGTAGTAGGTATTGATTACAAGCCGTATTAAAAGTTATACATTAATTAATATCAATTAAAATTCTTTAAATTTTACCAGAACAAAGGTAATTAAAATACATTCTATTTCTGCATATAACAATTATCAATCATATCGATAAAGAAATTCATATAAAATGTAATAACATTTAAAATCATTCACTTCTATGTATTCTTTTCAATACAAAATAATTCATTTAAAATTGATCTAATGAAGTCTTAATTCGAGGTAATTAAAATCTACTTTTACCATCAATCTCTATTATTCATATTAATGTTGATATATTCATACTTTTATTAAAGCAGATTAGGTTTAATTCAATTGCATTATAAATAATGTAATTGAAACGTATTCCATAAAATCAGGCATTTCTATGTATTCATACCAATTCAAAATAATTAAATTCAAATCGATTAAAGGATGACTTAATTCGTATAAATTTAAATCAATTTATCGCCAATCACGACTACGCGTATTAATCTTCATTTAATATTATCTCCATTGAATTAGATTAAAATTGATTCAATTGCATTATAAATAATCAGGCATTTCTATGTATTCATATCAATTCAAAATAATTAAATTCAAATCGATTGAAGCATGACTTAATTCGAATAAATTTAAATCAATTTATCGCTAATCACGACTACGCGTATTAATCTTCATTTAATATTATCTTTATTGAATTAGATTAAAATTGATTCAATTGTATTATAAAAAATCTAATTGAAACATATTACATACATTTTATCAGCTTACAAGTATTTATTTTAATTCGAAATAATTAAATTGAATATAAATATTTCTTATTAAGAATGATTAAGATTAAAATTGATTGAAATATATTGACTATTCAATTAACTAAATTCGTAAATCAATTGAGTTTATTGGAATTAATTCATTTTCATTCATATTTAATAAATTTTAATCCATTTCAATCGATCTTTTTTAGCAGGGCAGACAGTACTTTATATAAAACACTTTCGACGAAGGTGTCAACATTCGCAAATATGGTTTCCAATCACACTTTCAAAAATGTTATGCGATAAAAAAATCTTTAATTATTACTCCCATCCTATTTCTACTTATATTTTGCTTAAACTCCATAAAATGTTTCTGCAATAGAAATTACTGAAAGCAAAGCGGAAAATCGACAAGTAATTTTAATTAAATATTTATATATTTTTTTTCTTAAACTCCATAAAGGTTCTGCAATAGAAAGTACTGAAATCAAAGCGGAATAATCAATAAGTATTGTTTACGATACCATACATTGTATTTTTTTGAATTAAACTTTTATATATTTTGCTTAAACTCTATAATAGTTTTTATTAATTTCCACGAAACTAATAAACAGGAAACATTTTTTTTATTCTCTTTAAATAAACACCCACACAGCATGTAATATTAATAATTCATATTTCATGTAACATTGTCGAAACATTACAGTGTAATATTACGTGAAATATTTCAACAATGTTTGAGGAATATTTCTGGAGACTCGATTATATAATTTTTTCTTGTGTAATAAAATTTCGAAACGAAACGTATTTGACATCCGGCATTGTGCTCCACACAATATGAAATCTTACAAAAAAATATAATCTAAAATAATTCAAAACATATTGCAATAATATTATAAAATTCTTCAATTTCTTATTTTCTTAACGTTGCTCTAAATTGAACAATTTAAGCTTCTTTTTTGTAACCATATCTACTTGAACTCAACTACCTTTCAGTTTTTGGATTGATTTCCTATCAATATTCGTTTTCGAATCATAATAGCAATCAAAGTGAAATTAACTTTCTACGATGTAATGTCGATGTTAAACATCTGATATAATGACGAGTAGTAAGTAAAATATTGTAAATCATGAGGCTTAAAAAACAAAACTTATAATTAAAACTATAATTGGTAAACCAAATGTATTCATTTGTATATTTTTTAAATAAAAGTATAGCCTGAAGAGGATGACGAAGAGTCATCGAAACGTCGCCAGTTAATTAAACTTGTGGTTTATTCACCAAGATCGAACATTATTCCTTCTAAATGAAATTAACTTTCATTGGAAATATTATTGTCAGATGTCGAATCACTTTCGTAAAATTGACAATTGGCAAGTAATAACTTGGCTTTCTTCATATTATTATATTCCAAAAGATATGCCAAGGTTAGGATAAGATATATCCGTTTCCGAAGGTCAAGTACTTCCCTTGTGAGAGGATACCAATGTGGGAGCTACAGACTATGAAGTCTGCCGCACATGCGCAACAGCGCTTTTGTTAATATTACTTAGATTTGTCGCTGCGTCGGCAGAATCCTCTCTACCAGCATCATTAGTACATCATACTGAATTGTTATGTATTAAATAAAATCAACTCAAAGAGATCAATAAATCGAGTTATTATTCCTGACGACGTAATCTAAATATAAGATAGCATAAACGCTACATTGGTGACCCCGACGTGATTTGAAAAATCACAAGAAGAACGAACGTCAGAAAGGAGAGGGAACGGTGAGGAGCCGCATAGGCCGAATCAACGACTACCAAACTCGCCCTAGGAAAAGCGACATCAACGAGGTGCTGCTTCTTAAAACAACCTTCATCATCGACGCTGATCGGACGTCAGAAAGGATAGCGACATCGACGAGGTGCTGCTTCTTAAAACAACCTTCATCATCGACGCTGATCGGACGTCAGAAAGGAAAGGCGACATCGACGAGAAAGGAAAAGCAACATCGACGAGGTTACAACGGGTGAGAGAGAGACACAAAAGCCGCCATTTCTATCATCGTGATTAGCCGACCAGTTGCATCAAAAACAACCACATCGACAGGTCGATTAAGGTAAAACTTTTGCGCCTAGCCATATAAAAGTGCAACAACAAATTGATGCGACAATTTATACATATGGTAAAACTACGCAACAAGAATTTTGAGCGGGCAATGAACTTTCGCCGCCAATTTGTCGTTTACGAACAGCAATGTTCGGACAATTCCAAGAACTGCAATGTTCAATCTGCTGATTCCAGGAATTTGAAGAATTCAAGATTATGTATAACAATTTTTAGAATATCACTTTTTTTTATTAATTATCATTATTAATTAGACTTAGAACTAACAAACGTCAAAGAAAAATTTTCTTAAATTTTTGATAAATTTGATTAAAATTAAAAACTTTCAAGAACACAATTGAATTAACAGCAAAAATAATCTTTAGCAAATCTATAATTTGTTGACATATTGCGTTTTGTTTAAACAAATATTTTACATACAGAGCGAAAATTGACTTAACTTAGTTTGTAATTTTATCACATTATGTAAAATCAAGTTAATTCTTAAATTATTGATTCATATAATCAAAAGACAAGCTCGTATAACCTAAAAAATAAAAAAAAAAAAAACAAATTGAAGTGATCATAAATTAACATATTCACTTACTTTAAATATATGACATTTGCTACAGACGATACTGGTTTCGGGTTTACCTTGTTGGAGCTGCTGCTCGCTATGCAACAGGAAAACCAAGATCAATACAATATACAGCAACGAGTTCATTATTTATTGTTATTATATTGAAAAACAATTAAATTTATGATCTATGTCAGAAAATTACGTATACAACTTAAGAAAAAGAGATAACATTTCTTACATCTACTACTTTAAGGGGATGTCGGAGCTATAGCCTCCATCAAAAGCCGCTCGATCTCGCGGCTTCGAATGGCGCTGTAGTCAAGTGTCGATTTCTACGATAAACATACTTAAAACATAAATTATAAATTTTGCAGCTACATAGAGCTGTTGAAAGATACTTTCCCCCCTAGCTATGACTAAACTTAAGGTAATTATAATATTACTCTTGGCAGCAAATGTTTATTTTTTTTAAAAAATGTGAAATACGTTGCGTGTAGCATTACGGCAGATATAGATTCATTGAATATGAGACGTATTTCACATTTTTTAAAAAAAATAAACATTTGCTGCCAAGAGTAATATTATAATTACCTTAAGTTTAGTCATAGCTAGGGGGGAAAGTATCTTTCAACAGCTCTATGTAGCTGTAAAATTTAAAATTTATGTTTTAAGTACGTTTATCGTAGAAATCGACACTTGACTACAGCGCCATTCGAAGCCGCGAGATCGAGCGGCTTTTGATGGAGGCTATAGCTCCGACATCCCCTTAACAAACGTTCTAACTTTTCAGACAAAAATAACACACACACTCATACAATGCCCATTCTTCACGACAAACCTAAAAATTCTGCAAAGGTGGATAATGCGAAGGATGTCAATGAGGATGCTTCGGTTAAGAGTCTTACATCTTATTCAATGGATTTATCAACGCCAGAGGAGAGATGCAAAGATTTGCAGCACAAGCTAAAGATGTCATTAGATCAAAATGCAGATTTACATAAACAGATGGAATATCTTATCTCTGAATTTGAACAATTGAAAAAGAAGCAGGGAAGTTTAGGCGATATTTCTATTAACTCAAACGAAAAATTTCCTGCAGGCATAGAACCTAAAGAATCTGTTCAATCAAATAAGCCGCAACAAGAATCTATTACTACAGATAAAGAAGAAACTTTAAAATATACTCAATTTTGGCAGCACAATCCAGAAGCTTGGTTCAGCTTATTTGAAGTGGCTTTGTCTGCAAACGAAATTAAAAATGACGAAACTAAAATGCTTTCTTTAATTGATAGTCTGGGACAAGATGTTACCAGGGCAATTGCGGATAGGTTAACAACATTGCCATTCGAAAACAAATATCAGCATATTAAAACAATGCTGTTAACGAAATATGGAAAAACTAAAAATCAAAAGTTAAACATGTTTTGTAACAAACAAGAGATGAGAGCAGACGAATTGCCATCTGACTGTTACATGCGGTTAGGTAATTTGGCTAATGGAGAAATGTCTGATGAGGTCATATTTAACAAATGAATTGAAACGATTCCGCAAGATTTGAAACTTCACGTAATTCAATTTGATTCGCGTGATAAAGCATTGGCTGCAGCTGATACTGCGTATAGACTTACTCGTACGCAAAACAATCAAATTAATGCATTAACATGCAATATTTTGGAGAAGAAGTATACAGATTTACAAGAAAGTTTCAACATGTTAAAAGCACAGCTTAAGGATTTATTAGCTGACAAAAGACAATCTCGTTCAAAAACTCGATTAACGGCTGCATCTCCGAATAGGACAAGATCTACAGGTAGAAATTCTTCATCTGAAGGTAAAAACAAACTCTGCTTTTACCACCAAAAATTCGGTTCAAAAGCAAAATGTTGTTCTATACCTTGTTCATGGATAAAAAGATCATGGCACAATTACGAAGTCAAGGACTCGGCCGTGTCTTCAGATGACAAAAAGCAGGAAAACTAAAAACACCAGCCATTATGGAGACAAATAGGCTGGGAACAGACAATGCTCGTCTCCACATTAAAGACAAAATGTCAAAAATGACATTTTTAATTGATACGGGAACCTGTCTCTCAATTATTCCAAAACCAAATAACTGGCCTATTGAAGTAACGAACTTCACGCTTCATGCAGTAAATGGATCAGAAATCAAAACTTTTGGTACACAGAATCTTCAATAGGATATTGGGTTACCTTACAAACCCACATGGAACTTCATCGTAGCTGATGTACCATACGCTATCATAGGCGCGGACTTCTTACTACGATATCACCTGTTACCTGATCTCCACAAACAAGCACTGATTGACGGTAATATCCAATGTGCCACAACAGGATTTATAAAACATTCAAAACATGAACAAATCTCGATTTTGGATCCACAGCACAAATACGCACACATTCTTCAGAAATTTCCAAGAGTTTTTGGAGCCGAAGCAAATTACACCGTTACAAAACAAAGAATTTCATCATTATATTTGTACCAATGGTCCACCCATAGCTCAACGAGCACGTCGCCTTAATCCAGAGAAACTCAAGGTGGCAAAAGCAGAATTCAAAAGAATGTGTGAATCTGGAATTTGCAGACCATCAAAAAGTCCTTGGACCAGTCCTATACACATGGTAACCAAGAAAAATGGAGAATGGAGGATCTGTGGGGATTATAGACGTCTAAATGCAGTCACCATTCCAGACAGCTATCCGGTTCCTCACATTCACGATTTCACTGTATTTTTAAACAACAAGAAAATATTTACGGCTTTAGATCTCAGACAGGCATTTCATCAAATAGCTGTAGCACCTGAAGACATACAAAAAACCGCTGTGATAACTCCATTTGGACTTTACGAATTTCCAGCCATGACATTTGGTCTTCGTAATGCCTCGCAAACCTTACAGCGTTACATTCACATGGCACTGGGAGATTTGGATTTCACGTTTACATACTTAGATGATATACTTATTACGTCAACAACTCCTGAAGAACATGAAAAACACTTGGAGACAGTCTTAAAAATCTTAAACAAAGTCAATCTACAAGTAAACTTGGACAAATGCACGTTTGGTGTTCCAGAACTCATCTTACTTGGGCAACTCATCTCAGAAAAAGGATTTAAACCAAATCCAGACAAGGTTAAGGACATTCAAAACTATCCAAAGCCACAGACTATTCATGATCTTAGAAGATTTCTTGGTCATTATAAATAGCTACAGGCGTTTGGTACCTAAAAGCAGCTGAAACACAAGCTCCATTAAACAAATTTCTCATAGGAGCAAAGAAGAAAGATAAATCTCCAATCAACTGGAATGAAGAAGCAGTAGCTGCGTTTGAAAAGTGTAAAAAAGACTTAATCAACTTATCCTACACAGCATTTCCTACCGAAAAAGCAGAAATAAGACTTGTTACAGATGCTTCAGACACCGCAATGGGAGCAGTCTTAGAACAATTAGTTGACAACTCCTGGCAACCATTAGCATTCTTTTCACAAAAATTTAATAATGCTCAAAAGAAATATTCAGCGTACGACAGAGAATTAACTGCAATTTATGAAGCAATCAAACACTTCAATTATTACTTAGAAGGAAACAGCTTCCAAACCTATACTGATCACAAACCTCTGATCTACGCACTTCAACAGAAAGGTGAAAAGATACCAGCTTTACGTGCACGTCGACTAGACTTCATTGCTCAATATAACACAAAAATTTTGTATCTACCCGGTGAAGAAAATGCAGTCGCAGATTCTTTATCTAGAATCGTCGCATTTAAAGCACCAACATGCTTTGATTGGAGTCATCCAGAGGAATTCACGGATCCAAAATTCAGAAATATCTTAACAAACATAGATGCTTTCAAACTACCAACGCACTTTGACGCAGACTCACTTAGCGTTGCACAAGCTGTTGATCAACAACTCGTTGAAATTCTACAGGATCCAAATCATCCTCTTAGACTACAAAAATTAACATGGGGACCCAATCATGCAGCATTCTACTGTGATCTGAAGGATGATACCATACGACCGTACATTCCCAACAGTTTAAGGAAAAAAGTCTTTGAATTAATACATTCCTTATCTCATCCAGGAATCAAAGTAACAACAAAATTCATTCAACGACAATACGTTTGGCCTGATATGAGCCGCGATATTGCTGCTTGGTGTAAAACTTGTCTGGATTGCCAGTTGTCAAAGGTAACAAAACATAATAAACCAACACCTTTACACTTTACAACTCCAGACGCACGCTTTGATCACATACATATAGACATTATTGGACCATTTGCACACATCTACTTACAATAATGGACAGATACACTAGATGGCCTGAAGCCATCCCACTGACAGACACTACAGCACACACGGTAGCGCGTGCGCTGTATAATCAGTGGATCGCACGATATGGCGCACCGCTCACCATCACATCAGACCAAGGACCGCAGTTTGAATCGACGCTCTTTGAACAGCTGGTAAATCAGATAGGTGCACAACGCATTCACACAACGCCATATCATCCTCAATCTAATGGTATTATTGAACGCTTCCACAGAGATTTGAAGACAGCTCTAATGTGTCCATAAAGCAAATAGTAATTAGACAAGATTGCTACCTACAATTATGCTTGGTTTACGTACACGAATTCGTTTAGACGTGGATGCTAGTCCAGCTGAATTTTTATTTGGTAAAGCACTTAGAATACCAGGCGATTTTTGTCCATACAATAATGAAGAACCAGATCAGAGAGTTTTCTTAAACGATTTTCAAGAATACATGAAAGAAGTAAAAGCTGTACCGGTGCAACACAAAAGTGCAATTAAACCATTTGTATATAAAAGTTTAGATACATGTACACATGTTCTGTTAAAAGAAAAACCAATCAAACGAGCTTTATCACAAAACTATACTGGACCACACAAAGTGATTGAAAGACGTCCAGAATCACATGATCTCATTATAGATTATAACGGAACAAGAAAGACAGTTTCAATAAACAATTTAAAACCAGCGTACTTCCTTGCTAGTGATATGGAACAAAACAACAATTCTTTGCAAGATCAAAATAATGATACAAATAATTATACAAACAATCAACAGATACTGAAAATGCAGATGAAAATTCATCAAACCAGCTTTGCAACCGAGATAATACAGTTGTAGACAATGATCGAGAGCAGACAGCATCCTCGCCATCTCCTCCCAACAGTCAAAACACACAACAAACACAATCCAAAACCGTCAAACCTATCCTCGAAACAAATACTCAATCATTACAACAATCACAAACAGCAACACAAAAAAGAGTTAAATTTGTTCCAAATATTCTTACGAAATGTAAAAAGAAATAAAATATTTTGACGTATTTGAAATATGCGTGATCTAATTTGTAGATTTCAAATTTATAATAATTTTATTATATTTAAATTATCATAGATTTACTTTTTCAGTTTAAGAAACTAAATGATTTAAGAATTTACTTAATTATAAAAATAATTCAAACCTTATTAGACAAAACTGTTGTAAACCTAGATTTAAGTAATGATGTACAATGCGAAATAATTGTTACCTGCCTTGAGAAATGATATAAACAATGTTAAAAATGTAAATATTTTAGGCTCATATGTTAATAATTGTATTTTATTTATTAAACAAAAACAAATATTTTATTGGGAGTCAGAATTATGATAATACTCTAATAAAAAAAAAAAAAACGGAGGGAGTAATGTGGGGGCTACAGACTATGAAGTCTGCCGCACATGCGCAACAGCGCTTTTGTTAATATTACTTAGATTTGTCGCTGCGTCGGCAGAATCCTCTCGACCAGCATCATTAGTACATCATACTGAATTGTTATGTATTAAATAAAATCAACTCAAAGAGATCAATAAATCGAGTTATTATTCTTGACGACGTAATCTAAATATAAGATAGCATAAACGCTACACCAATACTGTTACAAAGGTAATAATTGTGTAACAATAGTGTAACTAATAAAATATGTAATGTTAATATATGCGAATATGATGGATATTAACAGTTAACATATTAAATTTAATCTGACAGCATGTATATAATAACAGAATTAAAACATTTTATTTTCAAGCAGAATCTACTTATTAAGATATAGTGTACGTACGTAAAAATATAAACTATTGCCACTGTATTGCAAAGTGATGGGCAACAATTATTGCAAACATATTGCCAATAGTTACTATCATACAATTATTAAACTGTATACGTGGGTGGGGTCCGATTTGTCGAATGCTCATTCAAAATGTATGCATTGTTTCGAATTTCAAAAATTAGAAATGTATTTTTATTATTTAGAACCAAGAGAAGCAGAAAGGTCATTATTTCGAAAGTAATGCACTCTTCAGTTTTTATATATTTGTCCCGAATATTCGAACTTCATAGTGTAGAGCAATAACTTTTATAATATTTGTCTATTGACACCTTGATAACAGACAATAATGTAGAAAAGTATATTGATCTACTATTTGCAATTCGAAATATTGCACCTAATATCAAATATCTGACGACTTTATTACTTTCGAAATAATGATCATTCTATTTTTTCGATTCCAAATAACAAAACAAGTTATTCTAATTTTTAAAATTCGAAATATTACACACATTTTGAATGATCATTCGACAAATCGGACCCCACCCGTATATGTTGGCCATAGCTCATAAATTAAAAGAAAAAAATTAAAAAAAAGTATTTGCTGTCTGTGGAACTCGGACATTTAATCCTAAGATTCGAACGCTGACTCTTTACCACTAAGAGCTATTTTGCTATTTTGTTATTAAGAATTATTACCAAACTATAAAGAACTGTTGAATTTATAAAATTTGGACTTAGTAATTTTTTAACCATATTCGTAGATTTTTCTCTCCCGCAAAAGGAGCTACGCTTGGATACGATTTTCCGAATTTAGATACCCGTGCTCTATTTTTGAACTTAATTATTTAAAATAAAAATATACTATGCACAATTAAGTAGTACTATTTCCGAAATAGTGTTTCAAACGAAATATTTTTCTGCAGTTTGCTCTTTACACTTAAAAAAAATGTATCTAACTACGATTTATGTTATTTTGTCCCGCGAAAAGGTACTTATTATCTTATAGTAAATAATTATCTCTAAACAAGAATAAAGAATCACATTAAATTAAGAATTAAATACAATTTTTTAGGATACTTAATCCAATTTCTAAATGTATAAGTATACAAATTTTTGAAATGTTGTAAAATTTTTTTCTAATTAATATTATAAGAACAGAATTGAAAAGGATAGTGCATATATAGTTTGCAGTCCTTTATTTTTATTCATCGAAATCGATTGTTGCAATATAATATTTCGAGAAATATTGATAAAATGTTTCAAATACCTACTTCAATAGGACCAGTGAAATATTTCATTAATATTACCGTTATGTTATAGTGTAATATTATGTGAAATATTATGGAAAAATTTCACATTAAGATTCACAATTATTTCACATCTTTTGCTTTAATCGCCAAAATCGAAAAATCGTTGTCTTATATCTTATTTTTGTTTTGTACAAGGTTTAAGAAAACTTATATATCAATAATGCAGAAAGATTTTGCTTTCTATTGTAGAAAATTATTACAGAAATATAACAATAAAATATTTTAACGATATTTTTATGATAACAAAGATGTAAGATTTTTAATTAACAAGAGTTTTTTCCAAATCACAGTAAAATCTTGTTAATTTCATTGAAGTTGTATGAGTATTAAAAAGACATTAGATAGCAAATCAAATAGCAGATCATTATGTGCAAGTTTTAAACATAATCGATAAGCGTTGCAAATATCGTAGTGGATAAAGCGTTTGTATTTGATGCGTGCATATGGGGTTCGAACCAGGTTAGGAAATATGTAAAAATTTTTTCTGCAATAAATATGTGTAAAACAATAATGTGTATTCATACTTAATAAATATAAATCAATAGCACGGCTCTTGGGATTACAAATAATTAAGTTAAAAAATTCAATTACTTGAAATATTTTAACAATATTTTGTAACTATTTCATGTAATATTTCTGTTATATTTTGCAAAAATATTACTGTAATATTTCACTAGACCTACTGAAGTAAGTATTTGAAATATTTCATCAATATTTCATTAAAATATTCTAGAAACATTAAGGTAATATTTCAGTGGTCCTATGCAAGTGTGTGTTTGAAACATTTCATCAATTTTTCATAAATATTTTTTAAAATATTACACTGAAATATTATAGTAATATTAATGTAATATTTCATGGAATATTACAAAGTAAGAAATTCGCGGACATAACAATATTTCAGTAATCTTTCATTCTAATATTATTGTAATATTCCGAATCTTAATTAGAATAATTTCCGTAATATTGACGAGTAGTAAGGGTACCTTATAGCGCGCCGACATGGGCGTGGCCTAACAACAATGGTGTCTGGCGCGAACAATGGGATTGTCTAGCGCGAACAATGGTATTGTTTAGCGCGACGATGGGGTTGTCTAGCACGTACAATGGGGTTGTCTGGCGTGGACAATGGGGTGTCTACCCCGGCGATGACGTCACGGCGGGGGCCCGCGCGTGCCAGAGAGGGAGAGAGAGGGAAAGAGGGAGAGAGCTTCGCTCTCTCTCTCTCGTACTCATGTATAGGTAGGGTGGAACAGACGCTGTGACGTCACAGCTGTCCCAATGGAGTATATGGGTGCGGGAGAGAAAGGTAGAGGGAGTGCGCGCGCAGTGCGTCTCTCTCGTATTGAGGTTGCTCCGGCGTCATAGAGGCCCCGATGCAGTGCGTGGGTGTGAGAGAGAGAGGTAGAGGGGTTGCGCGCGCAGTGCGTCTCTTGCAGTAAGAAGAGTTGTGCATGTGAGAGAGAGAGAGAGAGCGCACTACTGCGCGTACCCACGCTCTCTTTCTCTACCTCTCTCTCTCGCACTCATGCTGAGATACTGATGATGCGCTAGGGTATTCGGACACCGTGTTATAATAGCTGACCCAGAGTGTCTATGTTGGTGTGTGTCAAAATCAGTTTCTAACAATGCTTGAGCCATCTTTGTAATACTTTATGTCGACAGGTCTCGATGAGTTTACCGATTATAGGAAAACTAGTTTACAGAAAAGATGCTGTAATACTGCAGTCAGGGTGAGCGGTGTGTCCCTTTTAAACCCTGACCGGTCCCACGCAAAGGTCGCTCGTAAAATAGGAGGGGATCTATTTAGAGGGTTACGCGTTTGTACAAGTAACTTTAAAGTCATATGTATTAATGAAAAGGTTCTTTTACATATTTTAGAAGAGAAGGAAAACGCGTAAAGATACTTTTTTCGAACGAAAATGCATTAGGCAAAAGACGACGATGTCTCGAAAGAAAATTTTTGTTCGTACAAATTTCAAAAGAAAACCCTGATCGTAAAATTCTGCCAATTATTGAAAATTTGTAAGGAGTTGGTAAAGTAACGCGAAACGCAAAAAATTTATGTTTCCTTCTTTTTCAATCAATCGTAGGTAGCGTTTTTCAAAGATTTTTCTAACCGTCTTTGAGGTTTTTCGTTGTGTCTAGAAATTTACAAAAAAAAGTAAGAGTGGGGTTGTCATAGAAAAAGTTAATTTGCTAGGAAAAATTGGAGATCGTAGTTAGTTCAAATCTTGCTTTCGACGCGAAAGAACCTTAACGCGTACATAAAAATATAATTTTGTGTTCGGTTATACTATTATAAAAACTATATATTATAAAAATTTATATATTATAAAAACTGTGAAAGTGTATTTGTGAATCTACTGAAAAAAGTGCACACATTCACAAGTTAACGCAGGAAAAACTTTAAACTGCGAAAAACGAACGTTTAAAATAATTATTAAAAACTAGAAATCGCGCCACGATAAATAAAACAAGTGTTAGCAATGGAAGGAAAAATTTATAATAAGTTTAAATTAATTTTATCTCGCATTATTGGATTTTTATCGGTTTTTATACCGTCATTAACGGAAACGTTTGATCGCGATTATTTTATATTCTTAGGCAGTAATATGACGTTAAATCAGGCTCGCGATTGTATGATCGAAATTATCCGAATTTTAAGTGTAGAACAGTTTATTTTAATTTATAAAATGTTTTTACATGACGAGAAGTTTGCAACGTTGATCGCGGGTGACATATTAATTTCTCGCGGTCTTAGAAACCATATGTCATTGGACGAATTTTTTAAACATTACGAAAGATTAGGTAGTTATTTCGGTTTTAAAAATATAAATACAAATAATAATTATACAATTTTTTAATTATTTATCTTAAATAAATTTTAGAAATTATAACGGATACGGAGGAAAGCTGTATTCCTCGATTACGTCGTCAGTTAGGCGACATAGCGGTTCAGAGAGAAATACCCGAACCAACCATTCGTCAAGCAGAACGTATCGCGAAGATACGTAGTCGAGGGCAGAGGACGCTAAGTGGACTCGAGCGCGAGGCTGCTGCATCGACAAAAAGCTTGCGCGAAATTCGAAACAAGCTATCGAGAGGATGGAAATTCAAGTGTCCAGGCGAAATGAAAATCTCTCAGACGATGAAGATGACGACGATGTTGTCCAAGCAGCCCCAAATTGTAGTCGTAGAAGGAGGATACCGGGTCGCGACGAGAGGGCACCTGGATCTGGATGGATATGTGTAAAAACTCCTAAAGTATCAGAATATGCGTCAATTGATTACGCATTAGGACAGATATCGCAAATCGGTGAGTAACACTTTTATTACTTTTTACAATAGATATAGAAATATTTTAACACTTTTTGTTCAATACAACACTACAATATCTGTATTGAAAAATAAAAATTAAAATAATGAAAATAATAAAACGTGTTAAAATAATTCTATAATTGTAAACATATATAGGTTTAAAAGTAATATTAATTTATTAATATATATTTAAGCTCGAAGACTATTGTTTTTCGACAATCGAGAATATTTGTCGACGGCTTGGCGAGTCGGGGTATGGATAAGCGAGGAGTGTGAGCTGTCCCCTTACTTATATCCGCCAACAGCCGATTCAATTTTACGAGCGTTCGATTCGTTAAGGCATCGCGTTGAAAAATAATTAAAATAATAACTTTTAAATTTTTATAAAATTTAATAATTTATTCAATAAAAATTAGTAAGCGAATTATATAGTAATAATAATAATATTATATTTTTATTTAGCGTCTCCGTGTGAAAAATAAATAGGTGGAGGCCGTACCGCGGAATTCCAACGCGTACATCTTCAGGCAAATAGCAAACGATACGTGCCCCGTTTTCGTACATTAGGTCGCGAGATAAAGTTTAAGATTACAGATTATGCAGGAAGCGAAAATCCTATTAAATATGTCGAAGACGCGTTTCAAGAAATAACTCGTTATATATTAAAAGATGGCTCGAACAGTGATATCGGTAAAAATGCACGAAAGATTACTTTTACCATTGTGTCGTACCTGCACAAAAATGCTAAATGAGCAAGAGTGCACGCACGACTGGGAAGAAGAAATTAATTAAAAAAAACCCTGGTTTACGCTCGGTAGCTAAATTATGTTTAAATTCATTCTGGGGAAAGTTTGGGCAACGCGATAATCTGACGAGAACGGAAATCGTCAAAGATTATCAAAGCTTGCTCAAACTTTTTTCAGACCCCGAGATAAATGTGAAACAAATCGTTATACCGAACGACGAGGTTCTCTATGTCTCTATAGAATACATTAAAGAAACAGAAACCGAGTCGGGGGGTAGTAACGTAGCGATCGCCGCCTACACTACAGCACAGGCTCGTTTGATGTTGTACTCGTATTTAGAAAAACTAGATAGACGCGTACTTTACTACGACAGTGACTCAATTATTTTTACAAGTAAACCGAGTGATACGTACGAACCAAAGGTAGGGTCCATGTTAGGCGAATTAACCTGCGAATTGGAAATTTACGGTAAAGGTTCATATATTGAAAAATTTGTTTCAGGAGGTCCAAAATTTTATGCTTTTAAGGTAAGAAATAGTAAAAATGAATCATTTGAAATCTGTAAAATTAAAGAAATAAAATTAAATTATGAAAATTCAAAAAAGATTAATTTTGACAGTATCGTAAATCTTATTAATAATAGAAACGATGACGATAAAAATAAAATACAATTGCAGTTCAATTCGATTGCAAGGACCCGATTCCACGAAGTTATCACTCGCGAAGAAACAAAAACTTGTAGCGTCGTTTTGAAAAAACGAAGATTTGTTTCAAATACTTTGTCTCTTCCGTTCGCTTATATATAATTATCCTGCGTTCAATTATAACTCTATGTATATGTATATAAATATAACGTTAATGATAATTAAATATTTATTTTAAAATTAAACATTTGTAATTTACTTTTTTCCCCTATTCTGTTCCTTATCCTTTTATTTTTATTTTCAGGTACTTAAATAAACGTACAATCAATTATATTTCAAACATATATTTATTATCAAATTTTAAATTCTAATAACAATAATATAACATTTCCAAGGTAAGAGATTTTATTTTTAATATTAACAAGGTGTATCGGTTGGCAAGAGTGGATGATGAATTCCACTTGCATCGAATATCGCTAAATCTAACGCTACGAGTAACCAGCCTAAAAGTATCTCGGTATTATCGTTATCTTGACACGTTAAGCAAGTATACGCAGAGTCGTGAAATAGTCCTTTATGCTGAAAAATTGCGGTTAACTTTCGTTCAGTCATTACGTCCTTCATAATTTTACAAGCTTTGACAGTCCATCGATGCGGTTTATCAGTTTTTGGTAATATGTTTGAAAGTCAGTATGACTCTCGAGGGTAGCAGCATGAAACGATCGTCCAAGTCATAGATCCCATTTTCTATTACGTCTTGGGTAAGCTCGATACTATCTCCAGTATCTACCGATCTGCAGCGCTCGATGACGTCATCCGCGATATATCGTCTTCATTCACCGTTTACCTTTATAGCTATAAACTGACTTGGCTGAAAAAATAATATTAATAAATTATTAAATTATTAAATTAATTTTCATTGTCATTGTTCAAATTTCTATGTATACTTACCTAAAGGTCTGCATGATTTAATTTACTAGTCACAGGTACAATGACTACTCTTTCTTGATTATTTTCAGACACAATTTTTTCGGTGTGAATGTATTTTGGTACTACTTCGTAATACTCGTTGATTTCCTTCTATTGAGCACTGTACGCTTCGTCTTCATCGATTATTTGTACGTAGAAAGACGAAGGGGTATGAAACGTTGACACTCTTACACTTTGTTTCGAATTAATTATTCTTCTCATGTCGCGATGTTTTAAATCTCTCAAAACGTGTATCCTGCAGTTACTCGACATTTTGCCAAAATTCTATTTTAGCTGCAGTTTTAAAAAATGACTGACTCTCCCTACACAAAGTTTCGATATTTAAGTCGACGACGAGTAGAGGTAGAAAAATTAGCAGAAGGAGTAAAATAAAATAGAAAAAAATTTTGGCCAATGGTGAGGTTGCAGCGTTACTTAGGTACCACCTCCAAGGAAAATCGAGGGTAAGTTGTAAGGGAGGATATCGTGGGAATGCGTATACGTAAAAATTATTTTTTCTCGCAATATCGACAAAGAAAAGTTTGAATAGATTTTTATTCCGTTTACGTTTTTGTGTAGTTGATAAAGTAAGAAACAGATGAAACGTCATAAATTTAAAAATATACAATAAAAAGTCGTAAAGATTATTTATTTCTTACTATAAAGAAAGCTCACGCGTTTACGTTTGTCGGTAAATGAACAATACGCGTGATAAATAAAAACGTCTTTTGTAATTTTTTAAAATTTTAAGAATTACATAAATTTTTATAGTCGTGGAATAATTTTGAGAGAATAAAGAAAATTCTATAAATAATTCAGTTAACGATAATCTTTGAACAGATGTTATTCTCTAAAAGTGTGGGAATGTAATATTTGAATATTGTTATTCAAAAAAGTTTAACAATCGTATGCTCAAGCTTTTACCCAATCTCTTAAATTAAATTTTATACGTTACGTGTACTCAACAGATTTTTTTCATGTATTTTTCTTGGACACCTTGCCTTCGCGGAATTCTATTTTTAAATATTTGAAAAACTAATACATTGACAAACTAATAAATTGACAGACAGATATAAATTTAGAAAACGTACAATAGAAAAGTAGTCAAAATTTTTTATTACATTTCTTTCTGTAAAAAAGGAAAAAGGGCCACGCATCTTCCTTTGTAGATGAGTCAACAATACCTCGTAATAAAAACTACTCCTTCCTTTGTTAATTTGTTAAATCGCAGTCATCCTGTCGTGGGAGAATTTTGGATTCAAAAAAAGAAAAACATGAACAGATGGCGTTACATAATAATAGTTTTAGCGAAATAATACCTCGTCCGCTCACCCGCGCTCATAAATCAGCTTTTCTAAGCCAACGCGTTCAAACAAGCTTTTTTCAGCGTACGCGTAAAAACAAGGTTTTCCCGCGTACGTCGTTGGGTCAGCTGGTCTGCGCAACGCTGTAAAATTAACATTGCGCAGCGTCCGCTAAATATGCTTTTTATTCCGCGTTTAGCTAATTAAATAAAACAACGCTAAAACTCTAGCAGCGCGTTTACCGCCGCCGCCGCCGCCAAACGCGGAACGACCTTATCACAAAATGGATACGCGTTGGCGTCATCCGTGGACTTCCGGTCCTACGAGTTATGGTAAATCGGTGTGGGTTCGAAAATTCATAAAATTTCGTACTCAAATGACCGACGTTGTTTTCGATAGGATTATTTTTTATTACGGAGAGTGGCAAGATGGCTACAAGAGCCTAGCAAGAGGGTCTACCGAGGCCCGAAGATTATTCAAACGATCTTCATTTGAAAAAATTAATTACAATCGACGACTTGATGCGTGAATCGTCAAACAGTGTTATAGTCAATTTATTTACCAACGGATGTCATCATAAAAATATAAGTGTTATTTTTATAACTCAAAATATTTTTCATCAAGAACAGGGCAACGCGACGTCAGCTGAAACTCAAATTACATAGTGTTGCTTAAAAATCCTCGGGACCAAGCTCAAATTCGATATCTCGCGCGACAAGTGTACCCTGAAGACGCTAAATTTTTGCAGGAAGCATATCTAGATGCTGTAAAACAGGCATACGGTTATCTTTTATTAGATTTGACGCAGGCAACACCCGACGAGTTTTGATTTCGAAGCTGTATATCTGCAGACGACGAGTTTCATTACGTCTATGTGCCTAAAAATCGTAGTAGTACATTTATAAAATATATTTAAAAATACAATAAATAAAAGTATCAAGCAGATGATACTTCAGTTAAAGAACGATAATGGCAAAGACTACATCGAAATCTTTTCGAGTAAAAAATAAATCAAAAGTATTTGAACAAAGGTACGTTGTTCTGTTGAACGATTTAGCACGAGCAAACAAAAAGCAACGTTTAGCAATATTAAAAACCGCCGATAAAAAATTAATTAAATATATTTGCGAGTGCGCTTTAAATACTTTACAAGGTGTAGTACCTTTGAAAGATTGTCAATTTAAAAAATTAAAACGTCACAAAAATATTCTCAGAAAATTATGCAACAAGACTAACGGCTGCTGGAAAAAAAAGAAGCGTATAATCGTGCAAAAGGGTGGTAGTTTCTTACCGTTTCTACTACAGCCTATAATATCGACGCTCCTTTCCACGCTTTTACAGTAATAATGGAAAGAACAAAGAAAATGATCTTGTGCCCGCCGAACAGATGGAAAGAATTCAAAAGCAATCAGTTTCATTAAACTCTACGGACGGTAAACCCAACGAAAATGTTTCAAACTTACAAACAACGCAAACTGTAGGCGATAATCTCTCCAGACTCGACGATGAAATGAAAAGAGTTTTAGATTCTACAAACATTTTAGATGACAGAGATCGTTTAAAACAGTATATACAGTTGTTACAACGTTACTTATTTTTTAAATCTGAAAAAATATCCAAACCCATTGACAAACGATACATTTGAAGAGATTGGAAACGAAGTTACTTACAATATAATAATAAACAGTGTTCCACCCGTTTACAAAAGAAAATCAGAACTTTTGTTGAACCACTTGAATAACTTTAAGACTAGAATTTTTTGGAACAGAAAGGGACTGGTGATCATCGACGGTAAGACAATCAAAAATTCAAATATCATTGATTTAATCAATTTTGCTGCACGACACAGAAAAAAGACCAATCCAGAGGGAAATTTATCAAGTTTTTAAAGGATGTCTTGACACCAAAAGAGTATATCGATAATAGAAGAATATTTGACGATGTGACTGAAAAGTTAAGTTTTTCAGACACTCCGAAATAAAAAGATGTACATCAATCCGACAGTGACGAATATAACTCGATGTTTAATAATAGTTTCGACAGTCTTAAAAACAGTAGCATTGTCCAAAAACCGCCTTCGAAAAAAAGGAAATTAAAAAAAAAATGGCTCAGTCTAATTATGTAAATAAAAGGTTAGTCTCATTATTTTGATCCTTCGCACGAAGCAGGGTTTTCGGGTACAAGAAATTTAATCAGATTGAATAAAGATATACCGCGGGAACAGATCTATAAATGGTTGGAAAAATACGACGCTTATACTTTACATCGTCTTGTACGAAGAAAGTTTAAGAGATTATGTTACAACGTATCGTATTTAGATCATGTTTGGGAGGTCAATTTACAGGACTGGCGCTCATTTAAAAATTATAACGACGGAGTGTCTTACGTTTTGGTGGCGATCGACGTTTTAAATAAATTTGTGTGGGTGGAACCTTTGAAAGACAAATCGAGTGACCAAGTAACCGAGGCATTCAAACAAATTTTAAAACGAAGCGGAGAACGTTTTCCGTACATGGTTCAAAGCGATCGAGGAAAGGAGTTTCTCGGTAAATATATGCAAAATTTTTAAAACGTAACGACATTCGATTTCGAGTTGTGCGTAATCCGGATTGTGGAAGGCTGCGGTGGTTGATTAAGAGATTATGTACAACGTATCGTATTTAGATCATGTTTGGGAGGTCAATTTACAGGACTGGCGCTCATTAAAAATTATAACGACGGAGTGTCTTACGTTTTGGTGGCGATCGACGTTTTAAAATAAATTTGTGTGGGTGGAACCTTTGAAAGACAAATCGAGTGACCAAGTAACCGAGGCATTCAAACAAATTTTAAAACGAAGCGGAGAACGTTTTCCGTACATGGTTCAAAGCGATCGAGGAAAGGAGTTTCTCGGTAAATATATGCAAAATTTTTTAAAACGTAACGACATTCGATTTCGAGTTGTGCGTAATCCGGATGTGAAGGCTGCGGTGGTTGAACGAGTAAATAGAACTCTGAAAGAACGTATGTGGCGTTATTTCACACATAAAAATACTCGTAGGTACATTGACGTATTACAACACATCGTCAAAGCTTACAATAACACAAGACATTCCAGCATTAAAATGACACCGGCTTCGGTAACTATTCACAACGAAGAGATTGCGCTAAAAATTTAGAACGTCTGTGCAGAAACAAATTACCAAAACGGAAAAAGAATATATACAAAGTCGGTAGTTACGTTCGAATCAGTAGAGACATGACGCTTTTGAAAAAGGCTACGTCAGAAAATGGCAAGAGGACATTTTTATAATTAAAAGTGTAGCGAAAAAACAAAACATTTACGTTTATACTTTGACCGATTTGGACCGTGAAAGCATTGAAGGATTCTTTTATCCCGAAGAACTCACGGCCGTTGATAGTTGTCGCGTAGAAAATCATGAACACAAAATAGATAAAATTTTACATAGTAAAGGCAAAGGTAAACGTAAACAGTATTTCGTCAGTTGGGTTGGATATCCTGAAAAATTTAATTCGTGGGTCTCTGCCAACGATTTAAAAGCATTGTAAAATGGATTCCGACGATTTTACCATTGTTTTACCGAGCATCAGTAGTATGAAATATTTTCCAGACAATACAACGACGCGCTTTTCAACTAAATTACCAAAGCAGATAGCTTTACAAGGACGACGGATGGTTGGACTAGCCGAGATACACGTACCCTGCACTATCCTACACTTGAGCAGGGAGAAATCAAAAATATCGACAACGGAAAACTATTATTTTCAACACGGTGTATACGACGATATCAATCAGCTTGTCGATTGTATAAGCGACAGTTTATTCAAATATCACGGCAACACTGAAATTGAAAAATTAGTCTATAACGAAAACGGAGGTTTCGTACAAATGATAAAATTCAAAGAAAATGAAAATCGTACGAAACCCTTTGCTACATTTTCAACGATGGTTAATCGTATTTTAGGTTTCGATTTGAACGAAACGTTAGAATTTGAAAGTTACGATGGATCGACGATTCAAGTAGCAAATTTTCCCGCCAGCCTGTCGAGAGCCATACCCGATCAACTTTTTGTTTATTCAAATCTGTGTGAACCTTGTATATTAGGAGATTCTCACGGACCGCTGCTTCGCATAGTGAATATTCAATCGAAACACTTCAATTATGGAAACACTGAAGTTAAAGGTTTTGATCCCGTCAGTTATACACCCATACTTTACAATTGTTTTCAAGTTATCGACATTGATATAAGAGATCAATATGGTCATCCAATACCATTCGAGTTTGGTACGTTGACCGTAGCGTTACATTTTAAAAGGATTGATTATCGTTCGTTTGATATGGCTTATTACTCTCTTTATTACGATAGTCAAATTGGAAGCGGACGGGGCGTACATCACGTTTATGCAGGTTCAACATCGCAAGAGGACACGGTGTGGGTAGTTGGCTCGCAGGTTTATTTAGAAGAGCGGTGCCTTTGATTGCTAAACGTGTTCGCGCCCTTGGTAAAGAAGCAGTCCGAGCAGGCGTCAACATATTAGATGACGTGTCGGATAGAAATCTGTCGTTCAAAGAATCGTTTAATAATCGTATGAACGAATCTGGTAAAAATTTGAAACGTAAAGCCGTAGACAAAATTAATAAAATGATGGAGGGGTCTGGATATAAAACATTCGACAAAAGGAGAGCTCTACAGTTTCCGTGGAACGGTGAAAGTGTACGTATCAAGCAGCTTAAACCTCGTAAAAAGAACAAACGTCGTCAAAGTATAAAGAAAAGACAACGTACAAAAAAAACCAAGTCTTTAAAACGGTTACAGCCAAAAGTCAAGCGTAAGAAACAAAATAAAAAGAAGAAATCGAGCAAAATATCGCAAACGAAAAAGAAGACAAAGAATAATTTTGATGTTTTCAATTAAAAATGGCGTTTTTACATTCTCACTGCTCAGAGTATCTCAAAAGTGAGTTGGATATATTTTCACTCCCTCAAACGCAAACCAGTATCGAATCGAGTTGCTGGACTACTTATAACCCAATTTCGTCGTTAAACGACGATTCGCCCATCGAATTTTGCGTTCAAAACCAAGGAGAAGATTACCTGGATCTTGCGCATACACTTCTCAAAGTTTGTGTAAAAATCAAGCCTTATTCGAAAGTCGATGACAAATACGTAGGACCTGTAAATAATTTCTTACACTCGTTATTTAATCAAATCGATATTTATTTTAATCAGAAACCAATCACTTCTCCGAATAACGCTTATCCGTACAGAGCGTACATAGAAACACTCTTGAATTACGGCCCAGCAGCTAAAGAATCGCATGTCTCGATGACTTTGTGGTACGCATATACACCAAGACAGATGGACAGCACCCCTGACGAGGGTACAAACGCAGGACTTGTAAACAGACAAAATTTTACATCCGATGGCAAAACCGTCGATCTCATTGGACATTTGCATTGCGATATTTTTAATCCGGATAAATTACTCATCAATGGCGCCGAAATGAAAATACGTCTTGTACGTTCAAAGGACTCATTTTGTTTAATGGATTCGTCAACCGCAGGCCCTTACACCGTAAACATCACCGAAGCAAATTTACTCGTAAGACGCGTGAAAATAAGTCCTGGAATTCTATTGGGCCATGCAGAAACTCTCGCAACTACAACCGCTAAATATCCCATAACCAGAGTGGAAATCAAAACATTCACGATACATAGCGGTGTCTTGGGCGAAACACTGGACAACGTGATTTTAGGACAACTACCGAAACGAGTGATACTAGAATTTGTTGATAATAAGGCTTTCAATGGAAACAAGACTTTGAATCCTTTCAATTTTCAAAATTACGGTATAAATTACTTGTCTCTCTACGTAGATGGTGTACAAGTACCTTCGAAACCTTTGCAACCTACGTTTTCGAATACAAGACCAATGTACGTTGACGCATATCACACCTTGTTCTCAGGTACTGGTATACATTTTCTTAACGAAGGAAATTCTATCATTAGAGAGAATCACCCTAATGGTTATTGTCTATTCGCTTTCGATCTTGCACCAGATTTTTCGGCAAATAGTTTTTCTCATTGGAATTTAGTAAAATCTGGAAGTCTCAGAATCGAAGTTACATTTCAAAGTGCATTGAATAAAACGATTAATTGTATCGTTTATGCCGAGTTTGACAACGTTCTTGAAATCGACTCTGCTAGACAGGTCGTAACAGATTTTCATTCTTAAACTCAAAGTAGGAGGAGTCAAAAAAAAATGGTAGGGATTTTCTTTGAAAACTTTTCTTTTCAATTCAGTGAGAAGAAGGAGTTCTTAAAGGTATTCTGCTGAGCCAAGGAAAAACATTTTGTCAGTTCAGCTTGTTACCTTGAGTGGTGTAGTACAAGTGACTCAAATTCTCCGCAACTCAAACGGCATGGAGAAGCTCGATTATATAATTGATATTCAAGCGTTTCACGTCAAGGAAGGTCTCTTTCTACCGAAAGAAATTGCTGTTCTCTGCGTAGATTGCAATTTCATAGCGCACTGGCTGATCAAGGCTCCATACGACTACACAGAACTCTCCAAGGGTATCGTAGCCACAAACAGTTACTTAACGTGCTATCACCATGGCATAGAATGGTTCGACGGTGAATCCAACAGTGTCGACGTGTATAACAGTCTACGAGAAGTTGCACGAAACGCTTTGAGGATCTACGTTAGGGGAATACCTAAAGTTTTATTCCTACAAAACCTTCTCGCTAGACAAATAATCAATTTGGAGGAGTTCAACTTCCGTCGTTTAGAATCCTTCCTCGCGTTAACGACCACTTTTGTTTTTTACATGGACGGAAAAGGGAGTACATGAGTTGTGCATTGACATATGCATATAAACTACGTATTTGGCTGCATAAAACATTAGCCTATCGCCCTTCAACCAGCAAAGTCATCGATCTAAAAGATAAAAAGAAGGAAACGGAAAAGGAGGACATCAACAAGGACAAAAGACAAGGAACTCCGTCTGGGAAACCACTACAAGAAACGCCAACACCAACCAAATCAAGACAGAGCACTCCGATAAGCGTAACTTGTACTGCATACTCAACCCCTTTAGATGCTACCAACACAAGTATTTCCACCATCTCCCAAGATACGATCGATGCCGATCATTTATACGATATAGTACGCGAGGAGGAGGAAGCCGCTGTAAAGCATGAACACGTTGCAAATACTCAACGCAATAAAAATTTTGCCTCTGCAGACAGTGGGAGTGTACCCTACGGACAAGATTCCTCAGATTCTGACGAAGCCAACTGCAATTGTTGTTAACAATGAGGATCACCGAAAACCCGGTGAGCATTGGCTGGCCATCTACATCGATAAAGGCGGAATCGGATACTTCTTTGACAGTTTCGGTCGACCACCCACCGTACCACAACATATTCAATGTCTCCGAAGAAACTGTAAGGTTTACACTTGGAGTCCTAAGCAGCTACAAGATTTCGCTTCTATCCTGTGTGGTCAGTATTGCGTTAATTTCATTCATCACATGTCTCACGGTTATTGCATGGACAGTTTTTGGAGACTGTTCACCGACGATACTGCATACAACGATAAATTAAATTTAAAATTATTTTATAAGAATATCAACAATAACTTTCATTATAATAATAATTGTAAGAAGAATGTTCGTTGTATAACTCATTTGCAAACATGTAAAAGAATACATAATAATAATAATAATAATAATAATAATTTTTTAAATTAATATTGAATTTTGTTGGTCTTGCTGAGCTAACGTCTAACGACTCTAAGAACTCCAAGTTGCTCGCTCGAAAAGGCACGACAATTCGCCGCGTATCAATCCCGAGGACAACATTATGAAGGCCACAAGCCGCCAGACATAAACCAAAAGAAGAAGCAAATAAATACTAAGTAATAAAATTGAAAATATTTTAATAAGAAAGAAAGAAATTTTAAGTCTATGTGTTTCGTCTTGGGACCGTCTGCCAGAACTCATCAGTGGGGCGCAGACGGTCCCTGCCCCAGACACACAAGACAGTATTATTGAATCAAAATAATGATAAACTTAAAATTTTGGTATCGTAAGAACGAATGAACGGAGCCTATATAAGTACACATAAGATGGAAAATCTGATTGTGGATGGAAAAGTGCCCCCTAACATCAGAGTATATACTATGGACATAATCTTAAACCATCTTATGTGTACTTATATAGGCTCCGTTCATTCGTTCTTACGATACCAAAATTTTAAGTTTATCATTATTTTGATTCAATAATACTGTCTTGTGTGTCTGGGGCAGGGACCGTCTGCGCCCCACTGATGAGTTCTGGCAGACGGTCCCAAGACGAAACACATAGACTTAAAATTTCTTTCTTTCTTATTAAAATATTTTCAATTTTATTACTTAGTATTTATTTGCTTCTTCTTTTGGTTTATGTCTGGCGGCTTGTGGCCTTCATAATGTTGTCCTCGGGATTGATACGCGGCGAATTGTCGTGCCTTTTCGAGCGAGCAACTTGGAGTTCTTAGAGTCGTTAGACGTTAGCTCAGCAAGACCAACAAAATTCAATATTAATTTAAAAACTTTTGCCTGGGCGAGAAAAAATTATATTTTTAATAATAATAATTTTAATTATAATATATAAACAAATACATTAGTTGTAAGTTTCTATTATTAACGTAATATATATGTAACCGAATGCAAAACACGTATAATTTTACTCTTATTTACTCTATATCTAAGTGTGTGAATTTATTATAAGTTTTATCAGGTCAACCGGAACCACTATCTATTTATAAGTTAGAGTGTCTTTGCGTCTATTCTTAAGCTACTCTTATACTTAATATTAACCGTGTGTCAAATCTAGTTTTAATTTTATGTATTGTATAATCATCTATATGTATATCTCTGCGTGCGTAATTATTCATTCTATGTCTTATTCTCTCCTTTTATATTATAATACTTGAATAAATATCTGAGAATTTATCTACAAATTACGTACATTTAATTATTTAACCCTCTCACCTCCAACTCCCATTCATACCATGTTAAATATAAGTCTATACGCATACTGTATACACACACACTCTCTCTCTCTCACACCAACATAGACACTCTGGGTCAGCTATTATAACACGGTGTCCAAATACCCTAGCGCATCATCAGTATCTCTGCATGAGTGCAAGAGAGAGAGGTAGAGAAAGAGAGCGTGGGTGCGCGCAGTGGTGCTCTCTCTCTCTCTCACATACACAACTCTTCTTACTGCAAGAAACGCACTGCGCGCGCAACCCCTCTTGCTCTCTCTCTCTCTCTCTCTCACACACGCACGCGTGTGCTGTAACGTCAGAACACTCTTAGTACGAGAGAGAGACGCACTGCGCGCACTCCCTCTTCCTCTCTCTCTCGCACCCATGTACTCCGTCGGGCCTACTGTTATGACAGCAACCTCTACGAGAGTACGCGCGCACTCCCTCTATCTCTCTCTCTCTCGCACCCATATATTCCATTGGGACAGCTGTGACGTCACAGCGTCTGTTCCACCCTACCTGTACATGAGTACGAGAGAGAGAGAGAGAGAGAGAGAGCTTCGCGAAGCTCTCTCTCTCTCTCCCTCCTTCCCTCTCTCTCCCTCTCTGGCACGCGCGGGCCCCCGCCGTGATGTCACCGCCGGGGTAGACACCCCATTGTCCACGCTAGACAACCCCATTGTACGTGCTACACGACCCCATTGTCGCGCTAGACAATACCATTGTTCGCGCTAGACAATCCCATTGTTCGTGCCAGACGCCATTGTTGTTAGGCCACGCCCATGTCGGCGCGCTATAAGGTACCCTTACTACTTTGACGTAATATTCTGTGATGTGTGGGCAATGTCTATCCTTCTCGTGCATTACATCAATAGATAAACAATTTTATAGAATAATAATAATGTGTTAACACCTTTTTTATATGTAACCTATATTCCATAATAGTTTTCTGCAATTGAAAGTACTGAAACCATAAACACCTTCCAAGAAGGTGTCAAAACCCGCAAGTCTAATGTTATTCTAATCAAACTTTGAAAATTGTTGTCTGATAAATAAATTCTGCAATTCAATCTGACATTGTTATCTGATAAATAAATAATTTTAATTCTAACTCCCTTATTTTATCCATTTCTTTGAAATTTAAATAAACACTTTTTTATGTATTACGAACATTTCATATAAAAAATTTCTGCAATTGACAGAACTGAAATCAAGCTGAAATCGACAAGTATTTTGCATCGTATCATAAATTCAAATTTAAATAAACATTTTTATATATATTGTAACAGGGTGGGTACTGGAGATATGTAAGGCCCACGGTTAGGCCCAATTTGTCCCAACTTACCAACTATAAGTGTGCAGTCCCACGATGCAGCCGGGAATCCCTTTGATTTCCGTGCAATGCCGTTAAGAACATCAAACACCTCGTTTGACTTAGATACCGTGTGTTGGGCCCTATGCCCAAAATTGCCAACTAGAATAAACACCGGAGAGGACGGTATTCGTAAGATAGGACAGTAACCGGTAAACACTATCAACAATCGATATTTTACGTTAATCGGCGAGAAATATTGTCTCGCCGAGTCTATTTATTAACTAAACAATTAAATATTAACAAATTAACTATAAATTAACTTCAACAATTTACGGGGAGTCGTACCGATGACTACCCCCGAGGTCAGCGCGAAAACAGTTAGTTAAAGTCTATTTAACTGTAGATTACGAGCAACCGATCCGGATATGATCGGCTGCTTAACCTGATGGCATACGTCACACCGTGTGACGTATGTATCTCTGACGTAGAGAGCTTTGACGTAGAAGCTTCCTACGTCACGCGCGCCTTCTCTCGTGAAGTGGTTCCCGCGAACCACCGACCTGTCTATCTGTGCGGGTATTGTCACGAGAGGGGGGAAAGGAGGAACGCTTCCTCACCTGGACCGTACTAGGTAAATCGGGACGCGAAATATTAGGTAGACACGCGGGTCTAAACGTGGTGCACCACTTACCGCTTGTCTAAATATCGCGCCTCGGCGGGAAACGACTGGGCAAAGGAGAGATAGCTCGTCCTCGTGCTTATCTCTCTCTCTCTCTCACTCCAACGGTCGGGAAAGCGGCCGACTCTTGGCTTCCTTCTTGCTGCCTTTCTCGGGGCCGTGCTGCTCCGCACGCCGAAGTGGAGGTTGCTGGGGAGAAAAACCTCACACCCACACACGAAACGCACCAGTCTTTGTTCACTTTTTACCGTCTTAAAGTATATTCGGCAGTTGTCAACACCTTGTTGTTGCCGATCGCGCGCGAACTCTCTCAGTACTCTCAGTTGGGCGTGCACGATTCTCGCGCGTTCGTGCGCGCGCCGCGCTGTATCCTCTTTCGCGTTGCTTACCTGATCGGTAACTCGCTTACCGTTACAATATATATATTACTTAAACTTCGTAAAAATTTATGCAATTTAAAGCACATCAAACTGTAATCGACAAGTATTTTGAACCATGCAAAAATTTCTAACAATCTGAATACAGATTTTTTTTATGAAAAGTATCTTACAGAATTACTTTTCATTTCTGGCCCTCTCATGTCATACATTAAGGTGGTGCCATGAGCCGCGGTGGCTCATGGGTAGAGCTCCCGACTCTCACACCGAGGGTCTTGGGTTCGATCCCAGACGTGTACCTCTGAAAATTTTTTCATGTGCATTTTTCGAACACCGCGACTGAGTGGCTCGGCGTGTCACTATAATGTGACGCCAGTTCAGGTGCGCGTGCGTTTCGTGCACTTGTCAGTGCATGAGAGGCACGGGCATCTGAACTATAGGGAATATTAGGGACGCAAAGATGTAAAGAGGATCGCGGTGGTTCCATCGGGAGGACAGGAAACTGTAATTATTAGACTAATTATAGTGACCGATGATATCTTCCGATGGACACAAGCACCACTGTTTCAACTACATGTGCTTTGTTTACAGACACACCGTTCATGTCCGTCGCTGATTAGCCCTGGCAGCATAAATAGAGCGACGTTAAATAACATAAAAAAAAGGGGGTGCCATAGCGAAAAACTATCGACGAAGCGTAGGTAATGTAGTAAGCTGTAATGTACTAGCAGTGCCATCATCCGTTGTAACATTATATTACGCTATAAGCTAACAGTAGATGGCGCTAATCGTACATTCCAGCTATCATATTCATTTACCAATATCTTTTTGTGCATTGCATTATTTTACAAAAACCATTGGTGTTGCAAACTCAACAATTATCGATAATTGTATCAGTAATGTAATATAACCTCAAAATATGATAATAAAGATGATAATACTAGTATATTTTATTTACTTGACGGGATGTCAGACCCAAATCATAGGAATCTGCATCTTTCAAAATAAAAATGATATTTATAATATTAAATTAAAAATCTGAAAAATTTTAAGCGGATTGCTTAAAACACTAGAATTAAATATATATATTTTAAATATATATTTTAAATATTAATTTATGAAACAATTTGTAGTCAGTAGGTATTAATCAAAAAAGGCATACAACAGATTGCGTTACATTTAAAATATTACTTTTTTGTGCAATGTAGTGATTTGTATCGTTCACTTCATTTATTTACTGCAGTGAATAATACTGTAAATACACTTATTTCTGCATATCTCTATGCAGCGGACTATACCATCTAAAACGCAAGTAGAGCTTTTTACCTTTACTAAATACTTTCCTTACATTTCGCTATGTAAGTACTCGTCGTATTCATTTTGCTTCAACCTTTTTTTACCGATACTGAATACATTCCTTGCATTTCGCTATGCAAGTACTCGTCGTATTCGTTTTGCTTCAATCTTTTTTACCTTTACTGACTAAATTTCTTGCATTTTGCTATACAAGTACTCGTGGTATTCGATTTGAATAATTTTTTTACCTTTACTAAATACGTTCCTTGCATTTCGCTATGCAAGTACTCGTGGTATTCGATTTGCTTCATTCCTTCTTAGCTTTACTGAATTAATTTTTTACATTTCGCTATGTAAGTATTCGTAGTATTCGTTTTGGTTCAACCTTTTTATCTTTGCTAAATACATTCCTTGCATTTCGTTATGCAAGTACTCGTGGTATTCGTTTGGCTTCAACCTTTGAATACAGGCTATGAATAGTACTAATTAGTACGCATACCTTCTGCATTTCACTATTCAGTGGATTAGACCATTTGATACTCTTAATTTTTGCTTTCCACTATGCACCTGTTTAGACCATCTGGGACCCGATATTTCTGAATTTTTCTATGTAATATATAGGTCCAATTAAGTCCATATGCATATAATATGTGGTAAATCCTCTTCACATTAATTTTGACATTATGGAATATTTTATCTGTGGTTGAACACTAAATATACATCTACGCCGATCTCTGGACACAGAAAAGTATCTGTAAAACATGAAAAATACTTTTAATTTTACTGACCTGGTGTGTATATATCTGAATCGCCAAAACGCTTGCAGATACGCAAGGTGTAAACATAGATGGATCATCAAGCAGTAGATGAAATAACTAATTTTCAAGAGTGTCTAGATAGGTTGCATATTCCAACCTTGAAGTAAGTCCATATGCACATAATATGTGCTAGGTTCTCTTGAGATTAATTTTAAAATTGTGGAAAATATCTTTGGTTAAACATAGATATACGTCTACGCTGATCTCTCAAAACATAAGTATCTTTCAAACAGATAATATAAATATATGTCAACCGAATTTAAAATCTAGAATAAATCATACTTTGATCTGTGATGTAGTCACATCACTAAACGATACCTGAAAATAAAAAAAATATATATTAATCAATAAGTATTCAATATTAAGAGGTAATATCATGTAAATATACTTATCTGTATTTAAAAGGTGATGACGCGAACATCCAGAACGTAGTACGGTGTCAGCGTGTCAGTGGGGTTTGCCGTTGTCAGCTACTCCTTGGCACGCAGCATCTGTAATAAGAAATATGTTAATATTGCGTAATAGTAATTATTTATTGGTTAGTAGGGACATATATGTAATAAGTAGGAAGTAAATAAAATATATAATATAGAATATGTGACAAAGTATGTAATACCTGTCAAAGTTAATAAGCGAGCGAACCCCAATATAAACTAGCCTACCTACCCTCACATCTCTAAGCCTACCTAACCTACCCGAAGCTCCCCAAATCCCCAATACTTCTCTTGATTCCCTCCACGTAGCACAATGAAGCAGCATATCAGGAGAGGCGATACCACTTCCAGGAGGCTTCGCACCAGGACATGAAGCAGCCTGCGATGGCCCAAGGTGCCAGATGGAGCAGCACGAGCAGCAGCAGGATATCCAGGAAGCTGTGAAACAGTTAGATAATTAATAATAATCCTAATTAGAAGGAAACAAGGACGCATGTAGTGCACATACTAACTGACAGCTACATGCTAGGAGAGGATTGGAAGTGAGGTTATGGTAATCATAACATTACCATAACTCTCAGTTAATAATTAGTAAATAATAAGCAGCACTCCCTCGGGAGATAGATATTCACCTGAGAAGCAGCCAGAATCCCCGCAGCAACGCAGCACCGACGAAGAGCAGCAATCACCGACCCGACGCGCACCAGCTGAGCAGCCACCGTGAGAGCGAGAGAGAGAAAAGACTCGAAGATCGGCCGTCCCGTCTGCACCTGTAACAGAGCAGACTCATTAGCCGATACATTATATAACACGGAGGAACGATTATATAGACTTACCGGGTTAACAGCATCACCGGGAACATCGTCCTCTCCGTGGGAAGCAGCAGCCCGGCAACGTCGTCCGCCTTGATCAACATGGCCGCGAGCACTCACTACACGAGGCGCGCGAGACGACGGCGGTCGACGGGCGACTTGACGCGAGAAGCTGCGCGCGCACGTCGGGCCCGAGCAGCGAAGCGGCGAACGAGCCCGAGCTAGAGAGAGCTCATCGGGACGCCTACGAGGCAACATCGGCCGACCGATTATAGATATTATTTCGAGAGTTTTGAGTGTGTGTGTGCGAGAGCAACTGACCGTAACGCAGCAACTCGAGGAGACGATCTCCACGTTAAAAAGGTGGGTGCACGCCTGCATAGAAAATTGGCACTTCCTCCAATTCGTAAGTGTGCTTCCTCTTTTCTCCCCTCCCCTCCCCTCGCGCAGCAGGTAGCAGCAGCAGCTCGCACGCAGCCGAGCTTACTTAAATAAATTCGCCGCGATCGTACGCGGCTGGCGCCCAAACCTATTGATTTACTTTTATAATAAATTCTTAATATTGTTTATAAACTCATTTGTTCATTTCGCCTTTGACGCCACGCCCTAATCCCCAGCGTGACCGTTACATTGGCGCCCAACGTGGTTTTTCGGCATCGGCACGTTTTTTTTTTCTCCTTACATTAAAATGGCGTCGTAACGCATTATTTAGCCGATGTAAATTCACGGGATTAAATATTATCATTCTCTTCGCGTAAAATAAACATGAAAATAATTTAATACATAGCAGCAGCGATTATTAATTATAATAAAAAGTATAAATCTATAGTCAATATATGGAATTGGCAGCAAATAGCTATATTCTTTCTTAGAATAAGTAATTAATAAAAAAAATATTGTTTTCTTTATATTGAGCAGCAGCAGTTATTAAAATACAATAGGAAAAAGTAACCGTTACATTGTTCATTGTCAAGCAGCAACAATTTATAAAATAAATAATTGTACACGTCAAGCGTGACGTATAATTAATAATTTCTTAGTGGATAAGCCGTAGCCATTTTTCCCTCCCCCCGCGTGAAGCACACATACGGGAAGGAGGAAGAAGCCGCGTGGCCATATTTTCGGCCATATTTAATTTTTAACACGTGGAAAAATATTAGCCACACGTAATTAAATTTAATTAATTAAATAATTAAATAAATATAACTTGTTTTTTTTTCTTCTTTATCATATATTTCGATAAAAAATTTTTCTTATTGTGCACAATATTTCATATACATTTATTTTATAATACTGCATATTATTTTGATAACACCCAAATAATATTTTCTTCGTTTCTCTCCCCCCCTTCTCTCATCGCAGCCATACCACTTATTATTGTAAACCGTTATTTTAATTTTTTTTTTCTTGCATAGTGCTATCAACAAATTAATAATTTTTTTTTTGTGGCTTAAAATAATTTAGCCCTTGTATGCAATTTAATTATTTAATAATTTTGGCAAACCTGTATAAATAATACATAATAAATAAATTTTTATTTTGTTCATGCAAATTGAAAACATTATTTTTTTTGTTTTGTTTTCTTATCTTCGCAGCTAGCAGCCAATTAATTAAAATTAATTAAACCTTAATTTTGCTTTTAACAAAGTAATAATTTAGCAAATTAGCACATAAAAAATCAAATTAATTTTTTTCTTCCCTTCTTTTCATTTGCTTTCAACTAATTGCATTTAATAACTCCATTTCGCAGCAAACTTGTTAATTTTTACGCCTTTCCCTATCAGCAGCCAAAAACCTAAAAACCCGATATTATTATTATTACCCTTGCCTAATTTACCTTATTTTGGATTGTTTCTCCCCTAAATAGTATTTAAGCAAATAACTAGCATATAAGAAACTTCAGCTTTAATTTTTCGTTTTTAACGTTGGGCTGTTAGTTTAATAGAAATAAGTATTGAGCTGCAGATTTTTTGCGCCAAACTTATATCCTCCCCTTCTTAATTATTGATAGAATAATTAAGTTAAAATTCAAAATGGCAGCTAACTACAAATTAGGTAGTAAAATAAATATTGATAATGTAGCACAAGGTGCAGCGATTATTAGGCGCACTATAAATAATACCGCCGATGGTAAAATCACAATTTACTGCAATCAGCTGGATTTAAACATCGACGACGATATACGCACAATTCGTGATCGCGTAGCGCGATACGAATTAATTAGAAATTATGGCCCCTCAGCAGCAGAATGGAGACCAGAAGTAGATGGACGACACTTGGAAGAATTTAACCCAAATGAAGAAGAATCTCTCCTGGATCTCTCATTAACACAATCCGAAATAACAAATTTCCCTCCCCCTCCCCGAGCAGCTAGAGCACAAAATATTACATCTGGTCGGATGTTATACGTGGAACTGCAAACCGGACAATCGCAAGGACGGTACCAGGATCCACTGACAATGGAGGAGCCAACGGAATGCAATGAGGCAATAAATGAAAGATTGCTACATCCAGCATATCGTCCGCAAGCACAATCAACGTGCAGGCATTTAAGGACGCCGTCGCCAAGTGAGCAAGAGCAGCAAAGATATTTATTGGAACCAATCATTCCAGAAATATTATATACATCGCCAAGCACAACGGTATCGTTATTGGGAATAAACTCAACGTCGTATTACCCAATTATTACGCTTGCTCCAACCATACCGACAGATGAAAATTTATCAAATAACCCCTTCGTGCCAAATACAACTCCCGCAGCAACGCAAAGCACACACGTATATACGAACTCGCAGCCAAGAACGACAAGCAGCATACAACCCTCAGCATTCAGAGCAGTGCAGCAAACAGCAACAGAGCGAAGAATGAACGAGCGTAACCAAATGAACCCTAACGACCCAAGAAGCAGCACACACACAAGCAGCAGCAGAAAAATTCTCCCCAGCGTGCAATGGGAAGATGAATTATCAGAGCAGCAGCAACGACGAGATCAAGCACACCAAAGCAGTATAGCCGACGAGCCTCAAATCCAGAATCGAAGCCCTGAAAGAAATACAACATTTAGTATTCCCCCTCCCCAGCAGCAGCAATATTCCCAGCAGCAAAATCCCCAGCAGCAATATCCGCAGCAGCAGCAGCAGCAGCAAGCAAATTTGTCGGTTCCATCTTTTAGGAATTGTTATTCCAACTGCAGCAATTTAGAGGATTCGCTTTTCACTAGAGAAAAAAGAACGGTTGAAATTTTCTCTAGATATCATATCCAGTTCAAAGGGACAAGGAAAAGCGATCCCGAAACATTCCTGAGCAATCTCCAAGAATGCAAGGAGACATATAATCTCTCGATGGACGACATAATTAAAGCTCTCCCATCCGTGCTCGACGATGAAGCATGGGACTGGTTCAAGAGAGAAAAGAGCAGCTGGCGAAATTTTATTGATTTTGTCGACGCAGTGCGATTGCAATATGGATCGGAGGAAATCCAGAGCAACTTGCGGCAAATAGTAGAAAATCGCACGCAAGGTCCAAATGAGGACATCTCGACGTATCTGTCAAAATTACGAGGGATATTGGATCAAATTAAACCTCCGCTTCCGCTAGCAGATCAATTGGACAGAGCATTTCGAAATTTGCATCCTAGCTACAGATGCAAATTGGAAAGAAGCCAATTTGATAATTTTGCGCAGCTACAAAAGCTAGGCAAAAAGGAAGAAGCTAGGCGGTTACTCGACGAGACATACAAGCCACCACCAACATTGCAAGGTTATGGCTTAGCGAAGTGTGGCTACGTCGACCCAAAGCAGCAAAAACCGCGCAGCCTAGCAGCAGTAAGCAGCTCGAGCAGTCCCAAAGCCTCATACCCTCCCCAGACCCCCAAAGAGCCCACATCCAACCCCAAATACAGTAATGAGCAGCGATATAACAAGCCCAGCAGCCCCCAACCAAGAAGAGCAGCGCCGAACTCCCCTAAATATATAGAAGCAGCAAAACGCGATTCCCCAAGGCCAAGTAGCAGCAGCAGCAGCACACAGCCAAAGCAGCCGTGGAACAAGGTAGTCGCCGACACCAGCCATAAGCAATGGCATAAAGCAGCAACGATCCCACAAAGGCCCGACTCACCAAGGAGCCACAATCAACAGCAACCCAGAAGCCAGAGCAATTTTAGAGCAGCTATAAGAGCACCAATAATCCCCAACCACCCTAGAAAGCAGAAAGAGCCCTGCTTTATTTGTGACCAATTGGGTCACTGGGCAGCAGAGTGCTCACAGGTATTCTGCTATGGTTGTGGAGACCAGGGAGTCTATATAAGAGACTGCCCTAAATGCAGCACGAAGCAGCAGGGAAACGGCAGCCAGAGAAAATAAGGACCCGTATTTTCTCACCCAAACCCCCCATAGGGTCTCACCCCTCCCATATAGCAGCTAACGAGTCCCTTATTCAGCAAATTCCCGGCATTGATCCCCGTTTATTTTTTAATATTGAGCTAAATGGACACAAACTCATAGCACTGCTCGATGATGGAGCAGTGCACTCCTTTATAGGCAAAGGAATGAGTAAGGTGCTCCAGAAAAAGCTCAGGAGATCTGACTGCAAAGCAGTGAAAGTGGCAGACGGTACAACAGTACCAATCCAAGGTATTGTAGACGTCTCAATATGTATTGACGGCGACAATATCATAATGCCCTTTCAAGTAGCAGACGATCTGCAGTATGATTGCATACTGGGGATCGATTTTAAGCGCAAGGTCAACATGAGGATTAATTATGAAAAGGATACGTGGTGGACTTCTAAAGGCATTACGCATCATTTTTATCCTCATGGCGAAGACCCAAGCTACATACCAGCCCTAGCCAGCATCGGAGGACTCAAAAGAGCTACCCCTTCCCAAGAAAAAATTTTGCAGCAGCTTTTAGACGAAATGATTCCCGCAGCCCCCAAGACATTAGGTACTACGAACCTAACGGACCATAAAATAGATACACAAGGAGCCGAGCCAATTAGGCAGAGGAACCGCCGGTACTCGCCTAAAATGCTACAAGCAGGCTATGCGGAGGTCGATAGAATGCTACGAGAGGGCATCATCGAACCTTCCGATAGTCCATGGTGCAGCTGCCCCGTTATTGTCCCTAAAGGGAACGGTGCATATCGTTTCTGCATTGACTATAGGCAAGTCAATGCAGTAACTAAAAAAATAGCTTATCCCATGCGAAACATGGATGATATATTAGACCAATTACGAGAAAGCCGCTACATAAGCAAGCTAGACCTGTCCCAAGCTTACCATCAAGTCCCCCTAGCCCCCGAAAGCCGAGAAATAACAGCCTTTGCCCTTCCAGGAAAGGGTTTATTTCAATTCACCCGCGTACCCTACGGTCTAGCAAACGCACCAGCAATGTTCCAGAAAATAATGGACAATTTAATAAAGCCGGAATGGGAACCGAATGTGTTCGCTTACTTAGATGACATAATCATCACAGCCAAAACCTTTGAGGAACACATTCGGTGGCTCAAAATAGTATTAGCAGCCCTTAAGAAAGCCAATTTACAGCTAAACCGCGAAAAATCTGAATTTTGTTGCGCGGAGGTTACATACCTAGGTTATAAAGTTAACCAGGATGGCCTAAAAACAAACAATGACAAAATTAAGCCGATATTGAAATACCCAGCCCCCACTAATTTAAAGCAGCTACGGAGATTTACCGGATTAATCGGTTGGTATTCCCGATTTATTGACAAATTGGCAGAATACCGAGCACCCTTGAATTATCTCACAAGGAAAGATGTCAGATGGCACTGGCACAAAGAGCAGCAAGAAGCGTTTGAGAAGATGAAATTAGCCCTCACCCAAGCCCCCATTTTAGCCCGACCCGATTTTTCCCTCCCATTTTCCCTCCAAACTGATGCCAGCGATTACGCTATAGCCGGAGTTCTCACGCAGGAGATAAACGGAGAAGAGCATCCGATATACTACGTGAGCAGAACCCTAAGCAAAGCTGAGCGGAACTACACCGTCACGGAAAAGGAGTGCTTGGCCGTGTTGTGGTGTGTAGACCGACTCAAGGGCTATTTGCAAGGGGAAGAGTTCACGGTAGTAACGGATCACCACAGTCTTCTCTGGTTGCACAATATTAAGGATCCAACAGGGAGATTGGCCCGTTGGAATACCATCCTCCAAAATTATAATATAAAATTTGTGCACCGCAAAGGAGCGTTACACAAAGTGCCGGATGCACTATCTCGAGCGTACGAGAACACCGAAGCAGCAGCAGCCATATCAATAGACAGCAGCGATCCCTGGTATCAGACAAAATTAATAGCAGTAGCCAAATTCCCCAATAAGTACCCAGACCTAAGAATAGAGAATAATCTATTATACGCCCACCGTCCCAATCCCCTAGTAGATCCCCTTGTCCCCGACCTCGATGCCTGGAAGTTGATTTTACCCCAAAACGACCGACCAAGAGCCCTGTACGAAGCCCACTACACGCCGCAAGCAGGCCATCTAGGTAATGACAAAACGTATGCTAGATTGGCTACATATTATTACTGGCCAGGGATATATATGGATACATGCCAATATGTCAAAGCTTGCCAAGAGTGCCAAGCCCATAAAAGCAGCCAACAAGCCCCCGCCGGTCTTATGGAAGGCAGGAATATCAGTGCACCCTGGACAGTAGTAGCAGCAGATATTATGGGCCCAAAGCCACCATCGAAACAAGGCTTCAAATACATTATTGTATTTGAAGATCTGTTCACGAGATACGTGGAGATGAAGGCATTAAGAAGAGCCGATGCAAAGAGCGTATTGCAAGCTTTCGACGAGCTTGTAATAAATAGATGGGGATGTCCCAAATATTTGATCACCGATAACGGAACTGAATTCGTTAATCGGATGGTCACAGAGAAGCTAGCATATTACGGGATTACGCAGTCTACAATCCCTCCATACTTCGCGCAAGCCAACCCTGTGGAAAGGGTAAATAGAAATATAAAGCCAATGATCAACAGCTATTTAGCTGATGATCATAGAAATTGGGACACCCATCTAGGCGAATTTTGTTTTGCACTGAACACGGTCGTGCACTCCTCCACCAAATATTCACCAGCATTCCTGAATTTTGGTAGGAACCCTATTCCCATAGCTCTGGTCAAAAAGCACATTGAATCCCCAACCCAAATTCCCGCCCTAAATACGCAGCAATGGATAGAGCGATTGCATAGATTGCCAGCAATCTACGACCTAGTAAAGAAGCATAGCGAAATAGCCACAGCCAAGCAAGCACGGTATTATAACAGAGGTCGTAGAGACATACAGTACCAATTAGGAGATTTAGTTTGTCGCCGTAATCGTGTGCTATCGTCAGCCGACGATAACTTCGCAGCTAAGTACGCACCCAAATATATAGGACCCGCAAAAATAATTCAAATATTCTCCCCTAGCATTTATTTAGTGGAGGATGAGAGCAGCAAACGACAAACTAAAGTTCATATTAGCGATTTAAAGCGGTACGTCCCTCCCCGAAATGTAATTTCACCCCAATGTCCGCAAACGCAGCAGCAACAATTATCGCAAAGCATCCGAATCACGAATCCGCCCATTATCCCAGCTACCCGTAAAAGAGGTCGTCCCAAGAAAATTATACCTGATACCCATATGTCCCCTAGCAGCCCACCCAAACGTCAGCTTAGACCGCGAAAATAATAAAAGCATGTAAATAATAAATGGAATGGCAGCGATGAGGTAAATAGAGCAAATGCAAAACCAATACAAAATGAAATAAATCCTTGCAGAATGGATCGTACGAGCAGAACGGCCTCCGCATTACACAGAGGACGGGGCAGAGGCCGTGCCCAAGTATTTGGCGAGCGTCGGCCGGTTATTGGAGATCTGGAGCAAGTGCTCCAGAGATTGGCTCTACCCCAGAGTCCAATCAACCGACCGGCGGATACCGCCAACAATAATAGCGGCAGCAGTGGTAGCAGTAGCAGCTCCGAGGCGGAGGAGATACCTCCGCACCCAACAACATGTCCGGGTACTCGGGGCTGCATAAGAGGAGGGAGGCACCTCTGCGAGGATCCCTCCTGGCTAGCAGCAGCCACAACTTCAGCAGCAGCCACAACCCCAGCAGCAGCCACAACCCCAGCAGCAACAACAACCTACGCAGCCCCAATGTCCCCCTTACCCTCCACTTCCCGTCTCGCAGCTACCCCAAAATCCCTCCGCCGCCCAAAGACAACATCCCCACCTGTCATCCGTCCACCCTCCTTTTCCCCAGAATTCCCTCCACAACCCGTCCTGACCCATCCCGTATACAACCCAGTCACCGGGTTGTATACGTACATCCATGTCCCGGTGACTGTTCCCCCTCCAACGCCCCTACTCCCCAATACCCAAAACCTCCTATCCGCAAACCTACCAGCAGCATCCGAACCCTTCCCTCCACCATCCTTACCCCAGCAATCCGCAGCAGCCCCCTTAGCCGAACCCAAACCTTTGATGTCCCTAAAAATACCTAAACCCCAACCGCAGCCGATCCCATCCCTCCCAAACCCGATCCCAAATCTCCCGCCTTCCCGAGCATCCCCCAGGGAGCAGCGTGTGGACCCGTCCTCCCCCAGTTTCGTGCGCATGCCTCGACCGCCACCATCCACATGTTCAGCTGGATGCTGGAACTGTGGCGGAAGAGGACATAGTTGGCGGGCCTGCATAAGCCCCGCCATTCTATTTTGCCGAAACTGTGGGATGAGAGGGTTCCACACTAAGGATTGTCCGCGGTGCAGCGAAAACTACTGGGAGATGCAACGGAAGCGCGGAAGAATATAAATGTCCCAACCCTCCCTTTCATCCCACCCATACGCAGCAGCAGCAGCAACTAGAAATTTATATACTTTTTTAAAATAAATAATCAAACGACCAAACTAAACTTGGTGATTATTTAATCCTACATTCTCTCTTCCTATTTACTTTACTAACAGCAGCTTAATGTACTAACAGTACTAACAAAACCCAGCAGCCAAGAAATAATATGCACAAAATTATTTTTTATTAATTACGTTGTCTTAAAGAAATTTTTTATTTAAATGATTTAATGAGCAAGCAAAATAATGACGCAGTAGCAGCAATATGGTAAAGAGCAGCAAGGCATGCACCAATCTTATAATTTAATAGCAGCATAATATATATAATCGATATTTTAATTGCATTTAAAAATTTAATTTTTGTTATTAAATAAATTGTTTAATAGGAATGAGAGAAAACATGTAAGTATGCAGTATGAGAGTGTCGCGAACGCGAAATGAGCTCTCCAAGCGGTAAGATATAATAAATATAATGTAAGGGCCCAGCCGATCGTACTTATAAGCACAAAATAATAGCAAAATCGAATCACAAACACCGGGTACACTAACACAGATAGCAGCCAAGCAGAATAGTCATGGAGACTAAACACGAGCACACCGCAACAGTAGCACCGGCTACTTGTTAGAAATAAGTTAATTAAGAAGCAGCATTACTCTCCCCACCATTACTAGCAGTGATAATAGCAAGTCATTTTTTTTTTAGTTTAGTAATTAAGTATTTATTTAATTTATTGTCTTTAGTTAGTTAGTTTAAAATTCAGTTACGACTTCCGCGTAACTTCAGTTTGGTGGGGGGGAGTTGTGACAAGGTATGTAATACCTGTCAAAGTTAATAAGCGAGCGAACCCCAATATAAACTAGCCTACCTACCCTCACATCTCTAAGCCTACCTAACCTACCCGAAGCTCCCCAAATCCCCAATACTTCTCTTGATTCCCTCCACGTAGCACAATGAAGCAGCATATCAGGAGAGGCGATACCACTTCCAGGAGGCTTCGCACCAGGACATGAAGCAGCCTGCGATGGCCCAAGGTGCCAGATGGAGCAGCACGAGCAGCAGCAGGATATCCAGGAAGCTGTGAAACAGTTAGATAATTAATAATAATCCTAATTAGAAGGAAACAAGGACGCATGTAGTGCACATACTAACTGACAGCTACATGCTAGGAGAGGATTGGAAGTGAGGTTATGGTAATCATAACATTACCATAACTCTCAGTTAATAATTAGTAAATAATAAGCAGCACTCCCTCGGGAGATAGATATTCACCTGAGAAGCAGCCAGAATCCCCGCAGCAACGCAGCACCGACGAAGAGCAGCAATCACCGACCCGACGCGCACCAGCTGAGCAGCCACCGTGAGAGCGAGAGAGAGAAAAGACTCGAAGATCGGCCGTCCCGTCTGCACCTGTAACAGAGCAGACTCATTAGCCGATACATTATATAACACGGAGGAACGATCATATAGACTTACCGGGTTAACAGCATCACCGGGAACATCGTCCTCTCCGTGGGAAGCAGCAGCCCGGCAACGTCGTCCGCCTTGATCAACATGGCCGCGCTCACTCACTACACGAGGCGCGCGAGACGACGGCGGTCGACGGGCGACTTGACGCGAGAAGCTGCGCGCGCACGTCGGGCCCGAGCAGCGAAGCGGCGAACGAGCCCGAGCTAGAGAGAGCTCATCGGGACGCCTACGAGGCAACATCGGCCGACCGATTATAGATATTATTTCGAGAGTTTTGAGTGTGTGTGTGCAACTGACCGTAACGCAGCAACTCGAGGAGACGATCTCCACGTTAAAAAGGTGGGTGCACGCCTGCATAGAAAATTGGCACTTCCTCCAATTCGTAAGTGTGCTTCCTCTTTTCTCCCCTCCCCTCCCCTCGCGCAGCAGGTAGCAGCAGCAGCTCGCACGCAGCCGAGCTTACTTAAATAAATTCGCCGCGATCGTACGCGGCTGGCGCCCAAACCTATTGATTTACTTTTATAATAAATTCTTAATATTATTTATAAACTCATTTGTTCATTTCGCCTTTGACGCCACGCCCTAATCCCCAGCGTGACCGTTACAAATATAAAAGGAAAATAATGTATAAGTGAATAAGTATTTTGGAAGAGGTAATCGAAGACTGGATATTCAATTTATGAAATTCAAAAGGGAGTTATCAACAGAATAAAAAAACAGCTGCCAATTAATTGGCACGTAACTTCCTCAAATTGAAGTGTTGATCCTATATGTAATATATTACTCAAATATAGTATTATTTAATTATATAAAACAAAATTTTATAATATTTCTAAAAATATTTCGTTTCTTATAAATAAATAATATTTTACGATTTATCTAAAATTATTTATATTTATTTAAAAAGTATATTTAAAATGTTAAACGAATACCTCTGTATTAGCATGTTTTTTAAAAAATGCTACATCTTTTCACAAACATAAAGAATATTCCTATAATTTTGTTCAATATTCAAATGTGATTTACATAAAAACAAATTATTCATATTTGCATATGTTAAGTTATTGACTAAATAAAAACTGACATAGAAAGTTTTGCTTTACATTCATTTTGTTAGCTCATTTAGCTAATTAATTTCCAAAAAACAAAATCATTCAAATTTTTTTTTTTAAATAACAAAAAAACTAATAGATATACTTAAACAACCCAAATAGAATTAATCAAAAATCGAAAATTGTCTTTAAACAAAGCTACTTGGGGGATAAATAATTAAAAAAACATAAATAAACATAATTATAACATGTTTTTGGAGAGTCAAAAAATTGTACAATTACAAAACTTTCTCTATAAGGAAGCAAAAGGGATTCAATAGTGAATAGAATTTAATAAGAGGAAGATCGATAATTGATTTAAATAAGTAAATACGAAAATAATTGAAGTGTACTTTCAAGTGCACTAAGACAGTACATACTTTATAAAATGATGATCGTTTAAAATTTCACCGGGATCAGCTGCGTTGTTCGCCCTCGCCGAAGACCTGTGAACGTAGTGGACTGCGTCACCTGGGGGGCCGTCTACTTGCGTATATGAGCACATTCACAAACACACCACTCCGCGTCAAGGCCCGGGTAACGTCCCCGACGGCAAGGATCGCGCGCACATGGTGAAACTAACTCGAAGCACATTGTTTACGTGCTGGCCCGCGCTCGGTTGCCGCCATCTTGAATCTAACTAGATACAAGCGCGCGCACACTGAATACACGCGCTCCGTGCTCGTAGCGGCACGGTATTGCGTATATGGAGTATAGGGAATTCGGAACGCGTGTAGTGGGGGAACCCATGAGTATTGCAATATAATACACATGTTATTGTATAGGGAGTTTAATTTATATTCAAATAGTACAAATGACATAAATTTTTTAATAAAATGGGCAAATGAACACATGTGTAATATATGAAAATAAAATACATATAATAAATAAAATGGGCAAATAAACTTGTGTAATAAATGTTTAGACCGTTTGCAATTGCCGATTCAGTAGAAATTCCCGACCGGGACACTACGAGGCACGCTACCGCATTCGCTCATTCGCGGGAGCGTGCCGCGCGGAGTCGATTATATTTTCTACGGTAAAAATTAGATATTTTGAGTCACTAAAATGGGTGAAAGGAGATATATTCATGTCTAAACTATTTAATTTTAGTTACTAGCAGTATAAACAATTTTTAGACCATTTGCAATTGCCGCTTCAGTCGAAGTTCCCGACCAGCACACTACGAGGTACGCTCCCGCGTTTGCTCATTCGTGAAAGCGTGCCGCGCGGTGTCGATTATATTTTCTACGGGAAAAAATAAATATTTTGATTCACTAAAATGGGTGAAAGGAGATATATTCATGTCTAAACTGTTAAAAATTTAGTTCCTAGCAGTTTAGACAATTTTTAGACCGTTTGCAATTGCCGATTCAGTAGAAATTCCAGAACGGGACACTACGAGGCACGCTCCCGCGTTCGCTCATTCGCGGGAGCGTGCCGCGCGGTGTCGATTATATTTTCTACGGTAAAAAATAAATATTTTGAGACACTAAAATGGGTGAACGGAGATATATTCTTGTCTAAACTATTCAAGTTTTACTTCCTAGCAGTTTAAACAATTTTTAGACCATTTGCAATTGCCGATTCAGTCGAAGTTCCCGACCAGCACACTACGAGGTACGCTCCCGCGTTTGCTCATTCGCGATAGCGTGCCGCGCGGTGTCGATTATATTTTCTACGGTAAAAAATAAATATTTATGGTCACTAAAATGGGTTAAAGGAGACATATTCTTGTCTAAAATATTCAAGTTTTACTTCCTAGCAGTTTAAACAACTTTAGACCGTTTGTAATTGCCGATTCAGTCGAAATTCCCGACCGGGACACTACGAGGTACGCCCCCGCGTTTGCTCATTCGTGATAGCGTGCCGCGCGGTGTCGATTATATTTTCTACGGGAAAAAATAAATATTTTGATTCACTAAAATGGGTGAAAGGAGATATATTCATGTCTAAACTATTTTTAGACCATTTGCAATTGCCGTTTCAGTAGAAGTTCCCGACCAGCACACTACGAGGTACGCTCCCGCGTTTGCTCATTCGCCGGAGAGTGCCGCGCGGTGTCGATTATATTTTCTACGGTAAAAAATAAATATTTATGGTCACTAAAGTGGGTGAAAGGAGATAGATTCATGTCTAAACTATTCAAGTTTTACTTCCTAGCAGTTTAAACAACTTTAGACCGTTTGTAATTGCCGATTAAGTCGAAATTCCCGACCGGGACACTACGAGCCACGCTTCCGCGTTTGCTCATTGGCGGGAGCGTGCCGCGCGGTGTCGATTATATTTTCTACGGTAAAAAATAAATATTTTGATTCACTAAAATGGGTGAAAGGAGATATATTCATGTTTATACTATTAAATTTTAGTTCCTAGCAGTTTAAACAATTTTTAGACCGGTAAAACATAAATATTTTGATTCACTAAAATGGGTGAAAGGAGATTTATTCATGTCTAAACTATTAAATTTTTAGACCGTTTGCAATTGCCGATCTAGTCGAAATTCCCGACCAGGACACTACGAGGCACGCTCCCGCGTTTGCTCATTCGCGATAGCGTGCCGCGCGGTGTCGATTATATATTCTACGGTAAAAAATCAATATTTTGAGACACTAAAATGGGTGAACGGAGATATATTCTTGTCTAAACTATTCAAGTTTTACTTCCTAGCAGTTTAAACAATTTTTAGACCATTTGCAATTGCCGATTCAGTCGAAGTTCCCGACCAGCACACTACGAGGTACGCTCCCGCGTTTGCTCATTGGCGGGAGCGTGCCGCGCGGTGTCGATTATATTTTCTACGGTAAAAAATAAATATTTTGATTCACTAAAATGGGTGAAAGGTGATTTATTCATGTCTAAACTATTAAATTTTTAGACCGTTTGCAATTGCCGATCTAGTCGAAATTCCCGACCAGGACACTACGAGGCACGCTCCCGCGTTTGCTCATTCGCGGGAGCGTGCCGCGCAGTATCGATTATATTTTCTATGGGAAAAAATAAATATTTTGATTCACTAAAATGGGTGAAAGGAGATATATTCATGTCTAAACTATTTAATTTTAGTTACTAGCAGTATAAACAATTTTTAGACCATTTGCAATTGCCGATTCAGTCGAAGTTCCCGACCAGCACACTATGAGGTACGCTCCCGCGTTTGCTCATTCGCGATAGCGTGCCGCGCGGTGTCGATTATATTTTCTACGGTAAAAAATAAATATTTATGGTCACTAAAATGGGTGAAAGGAGATATATTCATGTCTAAGCTATTAAAAATTTAGTTCCTAGCAGTTTAAACAATTTTTAGACCGGTAAAAAATAAATATTTTGATTCACTAAAATGGGTGAAAGGAGATATATTCATGTCTACTGTATTAAATTTTTAGACCGTTTGCAATTGCCGATCTAGTCGAAATTCCCGACCAGGACACTACGAGGCACGCTCCCGCGTTTGCTCATTCGCGGGAGCGTGCCGCGCGGTGTCGATTATATTTTCTATGGTAAAAAATAAATATTTATGGTCACTAAAATGGGTGAAAGGAGATATATTCATGTCTAAACTATTAAATTTTAGTTCCTAGCAGTGTAAACAATTTTTAGACCGTTTGCAATTGCCGATTCAGTCGAAATTCCCGACCAGGACACTACGAGGCACGCTCCCGCGTTTGCTCATTCGCGGGAGCGTGCCGCGCGGGGTCGATTATATTTTCTACGGTAAAAAATAAATATTTATGGTCACTAAAATGGGTAAAACGAGATATATTCATGTCTAACCTATTTAAGTTTTACTTCCTAGCAGTTTAAACAACTTTAGACCGTTTGTAATTGCCGATACAGTCGAAATTCCCGACCGGGACACTACGAGCCACGCTCCCGCGTTTGCTCATTGGCGGGAGCGTGCCGCGCGGTGTCGATTATATTTTCTACGGTAAAAAATACATACTTTGATTCACTTAAATGGGTGAAAGGAGATATATTCATGTCTATACTATTAAATTTTAGTTCCTAGCAGTTTAAACAATTTTTAGACCGGTAAAAAATAAATATTTTGATTCACTAAAATGGGTGAAAGGAGATATATTCATGTCTAAACTATTAAATTTTTAGACCGTTTGCAGTTGCCGATCTAGTCGAAATTCCCGACCAGGACGCTACGAGTCATGCTCCCGCGTTTGCTCATTCGCGGGAGCGTGCCGCGCGGTGTCGATTATATTTTCTATGGTAAAAAATAAATATTTATGGTCACTAAAGTGGGTGAAAGGAGATAGATTCATGTCTAAACTATTCAAGTTTTTCTTCCTAGCAGTTTAAACAACTTTAGACCGTTTGTAATTGCCGATTAAGTCGAAATTCCCGACCGGGACACTACGAGCCACGCTTCCGCGTTTGCTCATTGGCGGGAGCGTGCCGCGCGGTGTCGATTATATTTTCTACGGTAAAAAATAAATATTTTGATTCACTAAAATGGGTGAAAGGAGATATATTCATCTTTATACTATTAAATTTTAGTTCCTAGCAGTATAAACAATTTTTAGACCGGTAAAAAATAAATATTTTAAATCACTAAAATGGGTGAAAGGAGATTTATTCATGTCTAAACTATTAAATTTTTAGACCGTTTGCAATTGCCGATCCAGTTAAAATTCCCGACCAGGACACTACGAGGCACGCTCCCGCGTTTGCTCATTCGCGGGAGCGTGCCGCGCGGTGTCGATTATATTTTCTACGGTAAAAAATAGATATTTTGAGACACTAAAATGGGTGAACGGAGATATATTCTTGTCTAAACTATTTGAGTTTTACTTCCTAGCAGTTTAAACAATTTTTAGAGCATTTGTAATTGCCGATTCAGACGAAGTTCCCGACCAGCACACTACGAGGCACGCTCCCGCGTTTGCTCATTCGCGAGAGCGTGCCGCGCGGTGTCGATTATATTTTCTACGGGAAAAAATAAATATTTTGATTCACTAAAATGGGTGAAAGGAGATATATTCATGTCTAAACTATTTAATTTTAGTTACTAGCAGTATAAACAATTTTTAGACCATTTGCAATTGCCGTTTCAGTCGAAGTTCCCGACCAGCACACTACGAGGCACGCTCCCGCGTTTGCTCATTCGCGATAGCGTGCTGCGCGGTGTCGATTATATTTTCTACGGTAAAAAATAAATATTTATGGTCACTAAAATGGGTGAAAGGAGATATATTCATGTCTAAGCTATTAAAAATTTAGTTCCTAGCAGTTTAAACAATTTTTAGACCGGTAAAAAATAAATATTTTGATTCACTAAAATGGGTGAAAGGAGATATATTCATGTCTAAACTATTAAATTTATAGACCGTTTGCAATTGCCGATCTAGTCGAAATACCCGACCAGGACACTACGAGGCACGCTCCCGCATTTGCTCATTCGCGGGAGCGTGCCGCGCCGTGTCGATTGTATTTTCTATGGTAAAAAATAAATATTTATGGTCACTAAAATGGGTGAAAGGAGATATATTCTTGTCTAAACTATTCAAGTTTTACTTCCTAGCAGTTTAAACAACTTTAGACCGTTTGTAATTGCCGATTAAGTCGAAATTCCCGACCGGGACACTACGAGCCACGCTTCCGCGTTTGCTCATTGGCGGGAGCGTGCCGCGCGGTGTCGATTATATTTTCTACGGTAAAAAATAAATATTTTGATTCACTAAAATGGGTGAAAGGAGATATATTCATCTTTATACTATTAAATTTTAGTTCCTAGCAGTATAAACAATTTTTAGACCGGTAAAAAATAAATATTTTAAAACACTAAAATGGGTGAAAGGAGATTTATTCATGTCAAAACTATTAAATTTTTAGACCGTTTGCAATTGGCGATCCAGTTGAAATTCCCGACCAGGACACTACGAGGCACGCTCCCGCGTTTGCTCATTCGCGGGAGCGTGCCGCGCGGTGTCGATTATATTTTCTACGGTAAAAAATAGATATTTTGAGACACTAAAATGGGTGAACGGAGATATATTCTTGTCTAAACTATTTGAGTTTTACTTCCTAGCAGTTTAAACAATTTTTAGACCATTTGTAATTGCCGATTCAGTCGAAGTTCCCGACCAGCACACTACGAGGCACGCTCCCGCGTTTGCTCATTCGCGGGAGCGTGCCGCGCGGTGTCGATTATATTTTTTACGGGAAAAAATAAATATTTTGATTCACTAAAATGGGTGAAAGGAGATATATTCATGTCTAAACTATTTAATTTTAGTTACTAGCAGTATAAACAATTTTTAGACCATTTGCAATTGCCGTTTCAGTCGAAGTTCCCGACCAGCACACTACGAGGCACGCTCCCGCGTTTGCTCATTCGCGGGAGCGTGCCGCGCGGTGTCGATTATATTTTCTACGGTAAAAAATAAATATTTTGAGACACTAAAATGGGTGAACGGAGATATATTCTTGTCTAAACTATTCAAGTTTTATTTCCTAGCAGTTTAAACAATTTTTAGACCATTTGCAATTGCCGATCTAGTCGAAATTCCCGACCAGGATACTACGAGGCACGCTCCCGCATTTGCTCATTCGCGGGAGCGTGCCGCGCCGTGTCGATTGTATTTTCTATGGTAAAAAATAAATATTTATGGTCACTAAAATGGGTGAAAGGAGATATATTCTTGTCTAAACTATTCAAGTTTTACTTCCTAGCAGTTTAAACAATTTTTAGACCGTTTGTAATTGCCGATTAAATCGAAATTCCCGACCGGGACACTACGAGCCACGCTTCCGCGTTTGCTCATTGGCGGGAGCGTGCCGCGCAGTGTCGATTATATTTTCTACGGTAAAAAATAAATATTTTGATTCACTAAAATGGGTGAAAGGAGATATATTCATGTTTATACTATTAAATTTTAGTTCCTAGCAGTTTAAACAATTTTTAGACCGGTAAAAAATAAATATTTTGATTAACTAAAATGGGTGAAAGGAGATTTATTCATGTCTAAACTATTAAATTTTTAGACCGTTTGCAATTGCCGATCTAGTCGAAATTCCCGACCAGGACACTACGAGGCGCGCTCCCGCGTTTGCTCATTCGCGGGAGCGTGCCGCGCGGTGTCGATTATATTTGCTTTGGTAAAATATAAATATTTATGGTCACTAAAATGGGTGAAAGAAGATATATTCATGTCTAAACTTTTAAATTTTAGTTCCTAGCAGTGTAAACAATTTTTAGACTGTTTGCAATTGCCGATCTAGTCGAAATTCCCGACCAGGACACTACGAGGCGCGCTCCCGCGTTTGCTCATTCGCGGGAGCGTGCCGCGCGGTGTCGATTATATTTGCTTTGGTAAAATATAAATATTTATGGTCACTAAAATGGGTGAAAGAAGATATATTCATGTCTAAACTTTTAAATTTTAGTTCCTAGCAGTGTAAACAATTTTTAGACTGTTTGCAATTGCCGATTCAGTCGAAATTCCCGACCAGGACACTACGAGGCGCGCTCCCGCGTTTGCTCATTCGCGGGAGCGTGCCGCGCGGTGTCGATTATATTTGCTTTGGTAAAATATAAATATTTATGGTCACTAAAATGGGTGAAAGAAGATATATTCATGTCTAAACTATTTAATTTTAGTTGCTAGCAGTATAAACAATTTTTAGACCATTTGCAATTGCCGTTTCAGTCGAAGTTCCCGACCAGCACACTACGAGGTACGCTCCCGCGTTTGCTCATTCGCGGGAGCGTGCCGCGCGGTGTCGATTATATTTTCTACGGGAAAAAATAAATATTTTGATTCACTAAAATGGGTGAAAGGAGATATATTCATGTCTAAACTATTTAATTTTAGTTGCTAGCAGTATAAACAATTTTTAGACCATTTGCAATTGCCGTTTCAGTCGAAGTTCCCGACCAGCACACTACGAGGTACGCTCCCGCGTTTGCTCATTCGCGGGAGCGTGCCGCGCGGTGTCGGTTATATTTTCTACGGTAAAAAATAAATACTTTGATTCACTAAAATGGGTGAAAGGAGATATATTCATGTCTATACTATTAAATTTTAGTTCCTAGCAGTTTAAACAATTTTTGACCGGTAAAAAATAAATATTTTGATTCACTAAAATGGGTGAAAGGAGATATATTCATGTCTAAACTATTAAATTTTTAGACCGTTTGCAATTGCCGATTTAGTCGAAATTCCCGACCAGGACACTACGAGGCGCGCTGCCGCGTTTGCTCATTCGCGGGAGCGTGCCGCGCCGTGTCGATTATATTTTCTACGGTAAAAAATAAATATTTATGGTCACTAAAATGGGTGAAAGGAGATATATTCTTGTCTAACCTATTCAAGTTTTACTTCCTAGCAGTTTAAACAACTTTAGACCGTATGTAATTGCCGATTCAGTCGAATTTCCCGACCAGGACACTACGAGGCACGCCCCCGCGTTTGCTCATTCGCGGGAGCGTGCCGCGCGGTGTCGATTATATATTCTACGGTAAAAAATAAATATTTTGAGACACTAAAATGGGTCAAAGGAGTTATATTCTTGTCTAAACTATTCAAGTTGTACTTCCTAGCAGTTTAAACAACTTTAGACAGTTTGTAATTGCCGATTCAGTCGAAATTCCCGACCGGGACACTACGAGCAACGCTCCCGCGTTCGCTTATTCGCGGGAGCGTGCCGCGCGGTGTCGATTATATTTTTTACGGTAAAAAATAAATATTTATGGTCACTAAAATGGGTGAAAGGAGATATATTCTTGTCTAAACTATTCAAGTTTTACTTCCTAGCAGCTTAAACAACTCTAGACCGTTTGTAATTGCCGATTCAGTCGAAATTCCCCACCAGGACACTACAAGGCACGCTCCCGCGTTTGCTCATTCGCGGGAGCGTGCCGCGCGGTGTCGATTATATTTTCTACGGTAAAAATAAATATTTTGAGACACTAAAATGGGTCAAAGGAGTTATATTCTTGTCTAACTATTCAAGCTTTACTTCCTAGCAGTTTAAACAATTTTTAGACCGTTTGCAATTGCCGATTCAGTCGAAATTCCCCACCAGGACACTACGAGGCACGCTCCCGCGTTTGCTCATTCGCGGGAGCGTGCCGCGCCGTGTCGATTATATTTCTACGGTAAAAAATAAATATTTTGATTCACTAAAATGGGTGAAAGGAGATATATTCTTGTCTAACTATTCAAGTTTTACTTCCTAGCAGTTTAAACAATTTTTAGACCGTTTGCAATTGCCGATTCAGTCGAAATTCCCCACCAGGACACTACGAGGCACGCTCCCGCGTTTGCTCATTCGCGGGAGCGTGCCGCGCCGTGTCGATTATATTTCTACGGTAAAAAATAAATATTTTGAGACACTAAAATGGGTCAAAGGAGTTATATTCTTGTCTAACTATTCAAGCTTTACTTCCTAGCAGTTTAAACAACTTTAGAGACCGTTTGTAATTGCCGATTCAGTCGGAATTCCCGACCGGGACACTACAAGCCACGCTCCCGCGTTCGCTCATTCGCGGGAGCGTGCCGCGCGGTGTCGATTATATTTTTTACGGTAAAAAATAAATATTTATGGTCACAATAATGGGTGAAAGTAGATATATTCTTGTCTAAACTATTCAAGTTTTACTTCCTATCAGCTTAAACAACTCTAGACCGTTTGTAATTGCCGAGTCAGTCGAAATTCCCGACTAGGACACTACGAGGCACGCTCCCGCGTTTGCTCAACCGCGTTCGCTCATTCGCGGGAGCGTGCCGCGCCGTGTCGATTATATTTTTTACGGTAAAAAATAAATATTTTGAGACACTAAAATGGGTCAAAGGAGTTATATTCTTGTCTAACTATTCAAGCTTTACTTCCTAGCAGTTTAAACAATTTTTAGACCGTTTGCAATTGCCGATTCAGTCGAAATTCCCGACCAGGACACTACGAGGCACGCTCCCGCGTTTGCTCATTCGCGGGAGCGTGCCGCGCCGTGTCGATTATTTTCTACGGTAAAAAATAAATATTTTGATTCACTAAAATGGGTGAAAGAAGATATATTCATGTCTAAACTATTAAAAATTTAGTTCCTAGCAGTTTAAACAATTTTTAGACCGTTTGCAATTGCCGATTCAGTCGAAATTCCCGACCAGGACACTACGAGGCACGCTCCCGTGTTTGCTCATTCGCGGGAGCGTGCCGCGCGGTGTCGAATATATTTTCGACGGTAAAAAATAAATATTTTGGTCACAATAATGGGTTGAAAGTAGATATATTCTTGTCTAAACTATTCAAGTTTTACTTCCTATCAGCTTAAACAACTCTAGACCGTTTGTAATTGCCGATTCAGTCGAAATTCCCGACTAGGACACTACGAGGCACGCTCCCGCGTTTGCTCATTCGCGGGAGCGTGCCGCGCGGTGTCGATTATATTTTCTACGGTAAAAAATAAATATTTTGATTCACTAAAATGGGTGAAAGAAGATATATTCATGTCTAAACTATTAAAAATTTAGTTCCTAGCAGTTTAAACAATTTTTAGACCGTTTGCAATTGCCGATTCAGTCGAAATTCCCGACCAGGACACTACGAGGCACGCTCCCGTGTTTGCTCATTCGCGGGAGCGTGCCGCGCGGTGTCGAATATATTTTCGACGGTAAAATATAAATATTTATGGTCATTTAAATGAGCGAGAGGAGGTAAATTCTTGTTTTAACTATTCAAAATTAACTTTCTAGCATTTTAGACAATTTTTAGATCGTTTGCAATTGCCGATTTTATCGAAATTCCCAACTAGAACACTACGAGGCACGCTCCCGTGTTCGCTCATTCGCGGGAGCGTGCCTCGCGGTGTCAATTATATTTTCTATGGTAAAATGGAAATTTTTTAATAAATAAAACGGGCAAATACGCACATGTGTTTGATGGTACTGATTATAATTCTGATTATAATTTTTAATTGTTTACACGTGCATATTCGAAATAAGATACATATGCAGTTGGTAATTATATTTATAATTTTACTAATATTTGTATAATAATTTAAACAAATTCCGATATTTATAATAAAGATAAAATGAACATGTAAGTGTGTAATATTTTAAAAATAAAAGTCGTTAGATAGCTAGTAGTTATTTGTGGTTATGTTTACAAGTCTCTTTTTACTGAGACATTGATAAACCTGCAACGGGACACGATCCACGTGAACTTCGTCAGTGGTAACGCAAACGGTGCGCATGCGCAAGCGCATATATACTCTTGTTGAGTAAGAGAGAGAGAGAGAGAGATAGAATAGAAGGGCGAGAGAGCGAGAGAGAGAGAGGGAGAGTCACAATGACGTGCCAAGGCACACGTAGCAGTACATGATGATATCAAGCATTAATCATGATACATATATGTACAATAACGGATGCACTGGCAAAACAAATTAGTCTTTCTACAGTACATAAACACGATATTTATTATAATTCTGTTTATTGACATATGCCCGGTATATTAGTTATGGTATCTAGCGCCATCTTGCAACAACTATTTGCGCAAGTGCTTCCACTCTAAGTACAATACCACAGACTAAGCGCGTCGCGCATTCTATCGACGAAATTGGTACTAAGCAAACTTTATCAGTAATATAAACTATCTATATTTTTTATTAATATTATGTAAAACGCAAATACAGAAGCACTAGATAATGGTATAATACGTCTTTCTACAAAGTTTCAGGTCAATACAACAAGGACACCTTAAAAAAAGTTTGCACGGAAAAATGACTATTTTTTCCGTGCAAACTTTTTTTAGGGTGTCCTTTACATATTGACTTCAAACTTTTTATAAATACGTTTTATGTTATTATCTAGTGCTTCTGTATTTGCGTTTTGCAAATAAAACAAAAATATGTCCGTTAAATGCAATAATGCATTTATCTTATCTCAGTCGGTAATAATCGAGAATGGCACCCCCTTAATAAATAAATAATATTCTAATGATATTAATTTGTGCAAAATTAATTTTTGCAATCTCAATAAAATGAATATTTCTTTTTTATTTTTTTAAATAGTAAAATAATACTTGCACCACCGTTGGTTAATAAGTGTTACCGCTTCATACCGGGGGCACTGTCCGTGTAAAATAATTATTATTACACTTAACTAAGTATATACAATCTACATGATTTTACCAATTAATTCATGTGCTTATTAAGGGGATGTCGGAGCTATTGCCTCCATCAAAAGCCGCTCGATCTCACGGCTTCGAATGGCGCTGTAGTCAGGTGTCGATTTCTACGATAAACGTACTTAAAACATGAATTATAAATTTTGCAGCTACATAGAGCTGTTCAAAGATACTTTCCCCCCTAGCTATAACTAAAATTAAGGTAATTGTAATATTACTCTTGGCAGCAAATGTTTATTTTTTTAAAGAAATGTGAAATACGTTGCGTGTAACATTACGGCAGATATAGATTCATTGAATATGAGACGTATTTCACATTTCTTTAAAAAAATAAACATTTGCTGCCAAGAGTAATATTTATAATAACAAAATGGCCGCCTAAGCGAAATATTTTTTATTTAACCTTCATGATTTTTTTACTCAAAATCTATCGACTTTTGGAAAAAAATTTATAGAATAAAAAAATTTTAGAAACGATCATGAATGCGCTCAAATTTTTTCAAGACTTTTGAGAAAATTTTTAATTTTTGAAAAACTCGGAAAATCGAAAATTTGAAAAAGAATTTTTTATTGTATTGTAAATGTGTAGGAACATTGTTTGATCAATTTTAAGACTTTTTATTTCTATAAAATTTTTCTTTAAATTCTATTTTCTTTAGGAAAAATTGATATTAAACTTTTTATAAATAAAATTCTACATTTTCATGCAACATTGAATAAATGGTCTTTAGCTATTTATAAAATATAAATATTGCCCAATTTTCACCGCGTGGAGGTAGACGTCATCGAGAATCTCCTTTTTTTGTGTTTTTATATTTGTTTTTTTTTTACTTTTTTTATATCTTTTTAATTTTTTCTTAGTTTTTTAATGTCTTTTTTTAATTTTTATGATTTTAGTTTTAAATATGAAATTGTTTGAAACATTTATTACAATAATGTAAATTACATTTCTTGCAAATCTTATAAGTTCTGATTCCACACTTTCCTTCACTACAAATTTTTCTTATCATACCGGTTTCGTGTGCATGATTTTTTCTCTCTCCTGATTTGGCTAAATAATTTCGACTTATATTAATGCAAATACTATACAAATACTTTCGTTCCAACCTTTTTATTATGACCGTTACATATGTTTTATAAAACAGCGGCATTAGTTATAAAAATAACCCAAGTCCATTTTTTAGACCTTACTATAGGAAGAAGCCTATTGCAGTGTTGATCATGAACATCAACACCTCCCATGTATTTATTGTAATTAGTGAACGCATATGGATATTGTATATCTTTTTTCTTTTTTTCCGTCTTATCGTAACGTTTAACGTTTGATAACGGGTTCACACCCGCAGCAGTCGAAAGAATGGATACAGGTTTCGAGTCAATATGAGTAATAAAATTCAATTTGCTATTTTTATCATGCTTTACAACATAGGTGCCTTTTAGAGATTTTTTATTTATTTCATTTTTTTCTGAAACTCTATCAATTCTAACGGTGCCAGTTTCATTACAATAAAAAAAATTCTTTTTCAAATTTTCGATTTTCCGAGTTTTTTAAAAATTAAAAATTTTCCCAAAAGTCTTGAAAAAATTTGAGCGCATTCTATGATCGATTCTAAAACTTTTTTATTTCATAAAATTTTTTCCGAAAATCGATAGATTTTAAATAATTTTAAGTAAAAAAATCATGAATTTTAAAGAAAAAATATTTTGCTTAGGCCGCCACTTTGTTATTATGAAAAATTTTCCGACTTTGCAAAACGTATTTTCTTTAAAATCAGACCCCAATGCCGCGATTTTAATAGGTTTTAGGTATATACCTTATCCGAATAGGCATCGAAATTTGAGTTTTAAAAAAAATTGAAGTTGAAAAATACGTTTTTTTGCATAAATTCCCAATTTTCCATGGCAAAAAGCGATTTTTGAAAATTTTAACTATCGTCATTAAATAGAGCACCCTCGAAAACATATCATATTTCAGTTTCACATTTTTTCATTGATTCTACTTTGCAAACAACACCTCAAACTTAACTCTCGAAATCGCGACATTTGGGCGTTAATGGGTTAATATAGTCAGAATTAACACCTATCCCAGTCAGCACAAAACGTCTTACAAACGTTTCTAGACGTTTCTAAAACGCTTAAAACGCTTAATAATGTTTTAAAAACGTCTCCGAGACAGACAGTGCTACCTGGGATACGAAGCGGTAACAATTATTAACCAACGGTGGTGCAAGTATTATTTTATTATTTCAAAGAATAAAAAAGAAATGTCCATTTTATTAGTATTGCAGAAATTAATTTTGCACAAATTAATATCATTAGAATATTATTTATTTATTACTGTATGACATGAGAGGGCCAGAAATGATAAGTAATTGTGTAAGATACTTTTCATAAAAAAAATCTGTATTCAGATTGTTAGAAATTTTTGCATGGTTCAAAATACTTGTCGATTACAGTTTGATTTCAGTGCTTTAAATTGCATAAATTTTTACAAAGTTTAAGTAATGTATATAAAAATGTTTATTTAAAATTTAAATTTATGGTACGATTCAAAATACTTGTCGATTTCAGCTTGATTTCAGTTCTGTCAATTGAAGAAATTTTTTATATGAAATTTTTGTCATATTTAAAAAAGAGATTAATTAAAATTCAAAGAAATAGATATAATAAGGGAGATAGAATTAAAATTATTTATTTATCAGATAACAATGTCAGATTGAATTGCAGAATTTATTTATCAGATAACAATTTTCAAAGTTTGATTAGAATAACATTAACGAGTACCGTGGGCTCGTCTGCTTACCGGACTAGGGATTGGGATTCCTGAAGTGATACGGGCTATTGAAATGACACGAGACGAAAAGTAAAATAGAATTCAGTAATTTCAATTGCAGAAACTTTTTATGGAGCTTAATAATATACACACACCAATATATATATATGTACACGCATACGCGCAAGCACGCACGCACCATTGCGCTAAATTGCGCCCACCGGTTGCTAAAGGGATACTTTAGCCCCTATTTTTGGGGCGCAAAATCGTGCGTGTTACAAAAATACTTTGCTGCTAGAAATTCTGACGTAAGATTTTCTGCTGTCAGAATCCCTTGTCAAAATTTTGGCCAGATTTAAAGAAAAAATGATAAGACCAATGTAAACAAAAAAACACTGAAATTTGTGGAAAAAATTTGTTCTCTAGTTTTTTCAGAATTTTATCGCTAATATAATGTATACTCAAAAAATATAATGTACACTTAAAATGCAAAGTAAAGCTAAGAGAATAGTTGCACTTTAAACCAGTAATTTTTTAGTGAAAAATTTTTTTATCTACCTTATAATTTGCAAATAACGCCTTAAATGCACGAAAATTTACAATTTGTTACTTTTTTGATACATTTACGATGGCCATATAGATCCCGCCATGCATAAACTACATGGTAAGACATTTATGTTTATCAAAGAAGCTATAATATACAAGTTATTATGATGATTCAAGGTTACTTACTCGATAAATTAACAATAATTTGAAAAAACGTGTATTATTCAAAAAATACTGATTCAAACAGCAACTATTCTCTTCACTTTTCTTCATATTTTGAGCATAGATTATATTTGCAATAACATTCTGAAAAAAAAGGAGTAAAAGTTTTTTTTAATTAATATTGGTGTTTTGTAGTATTTAAATTGGTTTTGTCATTTCTACTTTAAATCTGGCCAAATATTTGACCAGTGATTCCGAAACAGCACAAAATTCTTCATCAGAGTATGTGAAAGCAAATTTTTTTCAATGCCAATAACAAAAACCATCGCATTGTAAAGTCGCTAAAAAATTTGTACGCTTCAGCGTATCAGTGAGATATTTTTTTTGTGTTGTTCCTATAAACTATGTTCAAAAAAATTTTTTTGCTTTACCTATTGATTAATGAAATCCATCTATTTTTAATTTATAATTTGTGATTATTAAAACTTAAAAATATCTTAGCAATGAATGTCTTAGTCTGAATGTTTTAGCAATATACCAAAAATTTTCCAGATTTTTAAATTGATTATTTAAAATTACAATGTTTGCGTTGAAAGTTTATGACTTATTTACTAATAATTAGCATCTAAAAAATGTTTACTCAATTATTATTAAAAAAATTATTATTTCTTATAAAATCAAAACGCTATGCCCTTGCTTTTGTTTTAAGCTAACGGTTTGAATTTTTTTTAGATTTTTAATTTAATATATTAATTATAATATTTACACTGAAAGGTGTAGATTCGTGTAATTTGGGTCTGACATTTCGTTCAGGAAAATTCAGTCAAATTAAAAAAGTTTCATCACACACGCTTAACCCCAAAGAGTAAAAACTGAACCTTAATAATATGGTGACTTTACTACTCTTTAAATAACATTAAAAATTCCAAAACTACACCTTTTAAACGACTAAACAACGAAAATTACTCTTTCAACAGTGCAAAATATAAAAATTACACTTTACAATAGGGTAAAAGGTAGAAAATGTCCTTTAAAGAAAGAAGAAAGTAGAACTATTGCTCTATTGAAAAGTATAAACTAATATAATCTGAATGGACTTCCTAGTTTGTCGAGTTAATATTGTACTATTTATTTCCAATCACTGGAGTTAAATTAAATTTCACCATGGTTAAACAATTAATTTATATCCACTATATTGGAGTCACTGGGAAGTCTATTGAGATTATACGCAAGCTATCTTATATATGTGAAGTTTTTATTTCACTACATGAAAATATGCTCTTAAGAGACTTTTTGACAAATAAATAAAACTAAACCAAACCAATTGATAACAATTTATCACATATGATAGCTTGCGTATAATCTGAATGAACTTCTCAGATTCTCGCGTAATATAATAATATTGTACTATTTATTTCCAATCACTGGAGTTAAATTGAATTTCACCATGTTTAAACAATTATTAATTTATATCCACTATACTGGAGTTACTGGGAAGTCTTACATATATACTCAACTTTTTTCCAAGTCCTGATATACCTGGTACGGTCCAGGTGAGGAAGCGTTCCTCTTTTTCCCCCTCTCGTGACAAATCCCACTCGGGTAGACAGGTCGGTGGTTCGTGGGAGCCACTGCACGAGAGAAGGCGCGCGTGACGTAGGAAGCTTCTACGTCAGAGCTCCCTACGTCAGAGATACATACGTCACGCGCTGTGACGTATAGCTATTAGGTTAAGCAGCCAATCATTCCGGATGGGTTGCTCGTAACTCGTTAGTTAATAGGTTTTAACTACTTGTTTTCGCGCTTACCTCAGGGGTAGTCATCGGTACGACTCCCCGTAAATTGTTAACGTTGATTTACAGTTAATTTGTTAATATTTAATTGTTTATTTGATAAATTGACTCGGCGAGATAATCAAGATTGTTGATAGTGTTTTACCGGTTACTGTCCTATACTACGAATACCGCCCTCTCCGGTGTTTATCCTAGTTGGCAATTTTGGGCATAGGGCCCAACACACGGTATCTAGGTCAAACGAGGTGTTTGACGTTGTTAACGGCATTGCACGGGAATCAAAGTGATTTCCGGCCGCATCGTGGGACTGCACACTTAAGGTTGGTTAAGTTGGGACAAATTGGGCCTAACCGTGGGCCTTACATATCCCCAGTACCCACTCCGTTACAATATATATATATATGAGGGGAGACGAAAAAAGGGGAAGAGGAAAAAAATTTCGTAAAGGAATTCAGCAAGCAATTTCTTTGTCATGATTTTACTTTTTTCGAAATATATTTCTTGGAGAAAACTTAGAAGTTGAAGCAGTTGATACTTTTACAGTATCGTGGCAGAACTGAAATTTTTATGCCTCTTTTGTCCTCTGTTTAGTATAATTTTAAGAATGTTAAAGAAAGTTAAGAAAGACAAGCAGAAAGAATTGCGGTGATACCAAATCGAAACTATCAACCCTGGCTTCCTTCTTTCCAATCATTGCTTATTTCAGACCCAATAAGTTTAACACCTGATGTAAACCTATTAAAATTTTTTCGTCATACTCATACATTATGGAAAGAGCTTTCCCTGGTGTCCGGAAAATTATCCAGCAAAATTAATAAACACCAGCATTTCACCCAACCATACCTCAAGTTATAGAATAAGAATTTCATCAAGACGAATTTAATAAAGGCTTATCATACAGTAGCTCAAGTATTATTATATGAGTAATCCCAACAAGCAATAGAATTATTCTGAAATATTTAAAGCATTCTTTAAAAATTTTTTTATACAGGTATTGAAAAGAGTTATTTTTAATTACCATAAGATATAACGAATGTCCGTTACATAGTTATTTATTAAGAATTAAAAAAGAAGTCTTTTACGAAACAATTATTTCTAGTATCATTATTTATTCATCTGCAAGAAAGAAAAAAGATCGAAAAGAGAGTTCTTTTGTAATAAAAAATAATCCGTCATATAATTATAAAGTTTTTTTAACACTCGAATTGTTTTTGATGGTTTATAGAACATTCTTGCTACTTATGAAGTATTCTTCTAAATTCTTTAATAAAATCAAATATTTAAAAAATTGATTGTAAAACCCATACTTGTTTTGTTGATTTTGTTGAAAAAAATACATTTCAACAAATGCGGTTTACGGGAACTATACAATGTCACGCCACACTAAGGATCGTGGTGCGGGACCATTGAAGTAATTACTCGCCGCTTCGGAGCTCTACATCGAATGCTTCGATCGCGCCTTCCATTGCTATGCGTCGCCAAGCCTATAAAAAGTTTTGCGAAGCTTTTTGCATATAAGACACGACCGTGTGAAGCTCGCGCTTCGCGCTTGCTCCGTTTGTGACTGCGTCACATACCTGACTCAATAATTCAACTTTTATAAAATTTCGTATAAAATTCTGCGTATTATTACAAAATATAATATGCATCTTAAGAGATAGTAATAGTATATAGATAGTAATAAGAACATGCCTTCAAATTATGTGTTTATTATCTTCGTCTATGGATCATGTAACAATTCACACGCACTGCGATATATATGGGCGGTTCTCTGTGAAATCGAAGATGAAAAAAAATTAATATTGCTATAACTATGGGAATATGTTTTAGAGGTATCCAGTAATTCTCCTGAATTTTTTCAGATATTTTCGGGGCCATTATTTTAAGTTACAGAGAGTCAAACTTGACGTTTTTGCACTTTTTTGTTTTATATGCCCATTTTCATGAATTTGTAGCTTCCAGGGGATGCATTTTTCACTAAAAACATAAATACGACTTTTTTATAAAATTTTGTGAACTTTTCATTAAAAATACTTCTAAAGACATAAATGTATCTATTCAAATGTAATTCGTATTTTATATTGCCACTGTTAAAATTTGAATTTTCTTTTGCCTATACTGTTTATAATAGAATTATCTTAAAAATGCAATAATTAATATATTTAATTTTTAACCCATTGTATATATCATATGGGTGTTTGGAAAAGTGTATGTTACACTTGATTAATATTTATTTAATCTTCAAACAATTTTGCATCTGTATTTAAAGCATTACATTGCATTTTAGATCCGTTATTATTATTGGGTATACGTTTAAAAATTTTATGAGTTTTATGAAGAATGAGTAGACAAATACACATTCTTTCATGTTATGTTCACAACTTTTTTTTGCGCACGGAAAAAATACGTATATTATGTATTCTTGAAAAAACAATTTTAAAATATATATATATTATATAAATATTACGCCGCACGCACACACACCCACATACATACATACATATATTGTATACATATATATGGTCTATTTCACGTCAAGTGGTACGATGAAAATTTTAAATCACTCCAAAATTTGAGAACAGGCTGGAAACATCTTCCAGAACATACAAAAAAAATTTAAGTGTTAAAAATAATTTGCTTAAGAGTTATTCGACCACGAAAAGTGGAAATTTTTTAGAAAAACTTCTATTTTTAAAGCCATTTATCTCAAAATCTGTTGATTTTTTTGAAAAAACATTACAAACAACTTTTGTTTAAATTAATCTTTAGAACTTATCTACCATGGTTACATTTCTTAATTTTAAAATCTCGAAGAGATAGAACACCCGGACGTATTGAATATCAAAAAAAGGCTACCACACCATAATCGATTTTAATCTAACACCTCTCAAAAGTTCACATTTTTCGCGAGCTTTCGAATGGCTTGGGTTAGCTTATTGGCCAAGACCGCTGTTGTAAGTTATGCCTCATAAACCTCATAAAATCACTAATTTTCACGTATTTTAGGACATAACTTACACCAAAGGTGTAATATATATAATATATATATGGGGTATTCCACGTGAAGTGGTCCGATCAAAATTTTAAAATGCACCAAATTTTGAGTACACATTGCAAATGTTTTTCAGAATACAGAAAAAAATTTTTAGGTGCTGGAATTTATTAGCTTAAAAGTTATTATAACCTCAAAAAGTGAACTTTTTCCAGTTTTTTTCAACACCAGCTGGGTTTATCGCTATTTAACTCAAAATCTATCAACTTTTAATATACAACATTATTTGTAACATTCGTTGCTAATTATGTGTAGAATTTATCCTTGTGGGTTAGAATTTCTAATCTTAAGGTCAATGTTACATAAACTACATGTCAATATTCAACTTAAAATAGTGTAAGTTCGCCGGAATTGATTTTTTTATCCAAAAGTCTAAAAAAAAAGCTTGGAGCAACACCTTTCAAATAGTCTGTAGCTTTTTATGGCCTTCAATTCTGTAAAAAGTTATGATAATTTAAAGAAAAACAAAAAATTCACAAAAATTAACATGGTATTTCCCATTTAAATTTTTAAAAAAATTTGGTATTTGTGTGTTCAAAAAATGTGATCTTTTGAGCGGTGTTAGATCAAAATCGATTGTGGCGTGGTCGCCTTTTTTTGATATTCAATATTTCCGTGCGTTCTATCTTTTCGAGATTTTAAAATTAGGAATTGTAACCCAAGTAGATAAGTTCTAAAGATTATTTTGAACAAAAGTTGTTTATAATGTATTTTTTAAAAAGCAATAGATTTTGAGATAAATAGCTTTGAAAATAATAATTTCTCTAAAAAATTGAAAAATTTCCATTTTTCATGGTGGAATAACTCTTAGGCAAATTATTTTTAACACCTCAAATTTTTTTTCTATCTTCTGGAAGATATTTCCAGTCTGTTCACAAAATTTGGAGTGATTTCAAATTTTCATATATATATGGTAATGAACAATTAACTTACCAAAAATAGTAAAGTGCATATACTTAGTTGTAGTATTTAGTAAAAACCTATTAAAATTTTAGATTATTTGAAACGGATTTAATAGAACTTTACCTCCTAAAATTAATTTATTTAAGTCATCGCCAAGGGGTCATGGACATTTCTCCCAGAGGACAAATCTCCCACCAATCACAAGCGAGCATTTTAAAAAATTCCCACCAATCAGAAGGCGTTCGAAATAAACAACTGAACATCTCTGATGCTTTTAGTAATAACTTAAGTATTTACTTTAGTCAACACTTAAGAAGTTAATTAAGAATTAACCAAATTTTTTATATTTTGTATTTGGACTTGCTGCTCAAGTTCTTCTTAAGTTGAATCTTAAATAATCAATTGGAAATTTTTTAATTTTTTTAGGCATTCCACTCGAACTTAAGTAAATACTTAAGTCAATACTTAAGTCAAAACTTAAGTTAAAACTTAAGTCAAAACTTAAGTCAATACTTAAGTCAAAACTTAAGTCAAAACTTAAGTCAATACTTAAGTCAAAACTTAAGTCAAAATTTCAGTCAATACTTAAGTCAAAACTTAAGTCAAAACTTAAGTCAAAATTTCAGTCAATACTTAAGTCAAAACTTAAGTCAAAACTTAAGTCAAAACTTAATTCAAAACTTCAGTCAATACTTAATTCAATACGTAAGTCAATACTTAAGATAATACTTAAGTAAATACTTAAGTAAATGTATAATTGAAATTCTACAAGGAAAAGAAAGCATTCTGATTAGAAATGTTGCACATGAGGAATGACTAAGTAGAGAGGGCATGTTTAGGCTTCCCTATGTAGCCATTACTTGATAGCCGTTACTAATATTTATTTTATAGATTATAATAAGAGTGTTTCTACTAATTTTCTAATTTCGATATTTTTTGAGGTTGTTTAGTAATTTTAACGATTTGAGGTTAGAACCATTGGTTGACACTAAAATGGTTCTGTTAATTCTCTAATGTTGGTATTTTTTTACGGTATTTCAATTATTTATAAATTTGAGGTTATGAGTATATATTTTATAGGTTATAATCAGACCGTTTTTAGTAATTTTACAGGTTATAATAAGAGTGTTTCTATTAATTTTCTAATTTCGATATTTTTGAGGTTGTTTAGTAATTTGAAAGATTTGAGGTTAGTACCATTGGTTGAAAACTAAAATGATTCTCTTAATTCTCTAATGTTAAATTTTTTTACGTTATTTCAATTATTTTATATATTTGAGGTTACGAATATTATTTTATAGGTTATGATAAGAGTGTTTCTCCAAGTTAAGGTGTTTAATAATTTTAACCATTTGAGGTTAGACATATCTATTTTATTGGTAGTACCTAATATGTTTCTGTTAATTCTGTAATATTTTTTACGGTATATCAATGATTTTAAAGATTTGAGGTTAAGAGTATTTATTTTATTGGTTTTATCTAGTTTTTTATTAATATTTTAAACGTTACAACAAGTATGTTTCTATTATTTTGATGATGTTGCGGGTATTTTTATCATTTTAGTGATTTGGTGTTAGAAGTATATGTGCTAAATATTAAAAATAAGGTGTTTTATTAATTTTGAAATGTTGAGATTATCGACGTTATTTTCATAGTATAATGGTTTGAGGTTAAGAACATCTATTTTGTAGGTTATAACTAGGATAGATGAACTAATTCAAATTAATATAATACAAAAATTGTAGTATTATTTATTGTCTGCTTCGTCGTTAGAAGTTTGTCATGGGCGAATAAGGAAATCTGATTATCTAACTTGGACCCGAAATGCGCGCCGTTGTCTATCGAGTAATGGCTACATAGGGAAGCCTAAACATGCCCTCTCTACTTAGTCATTCCTCATGTGCAACATTTCTAATCAAATGCTTTCTTTTCCTTGTAGAATTTCAATTATACATTTACTTAAGTATTTACTTAGTACTATCTTAAGTATTGACTTACGTATTGAAAATAAGTATTGACTGAAGTTTTGAATTAAGTTAGACTTAAGTTTGACTTAAGGTTTGACTTAAGTATTGACTGAAAATTTGACTTAAGTTTTGACTTAAGTATTGACTTAAGTATTGACTGAAGTTTTGAATTAAGTTTAGACTTAAGTTTTGACTTAAGTTTTGACTTAAGTATTGACTTAAGTATTGACTTAAGTATTGACTTAAGCATTTACTTAAGCATGTACTTAAGCATTTACTTAAGTTCGAGTGGAATGCCTAAAAAAAATTAAAAAATTTCCAATTAATTATTTAAGATTCAACTAAGAAGAACTTGAGCAGCAAGTCCAAATACAAAATATAAAAAATTTGGTTAATTCTTATACTTAAGATAATTACTAAGTAAATACTTAAGTAAATGTATAATTGAAATTCTACAAGGAAAAGAAAGCATTCTGATTAGAAATGTTGCACATGAGGAATGACTAAGTAGAGAGGGCATGTTTAGGCTTCCCTATGTAGCCATTACTTGATAGCCGTTACTAATATTTATTTTATAGATTATAATAAGAGTGTTTCTACTAATTTTCTAATTTCGATATTTTTTGAGGTTGTTTAGTAATTTTAACGATTTGAGGTTAGAACCATTGGTTGACACTAAAATGGTTCTGTTAATTCTCTAATGTTGGTATTTTTTTACGGTATTTCAATTATTTATAAATTTGAGGTTATGAGTATATATTTTATAGGTTATAATCAGACCGTTTTTAGTAATTTTACAGGTTATAATAAGAGTGTTTCTATTAATTTTCTAATTTCGATATTTTTTGAGGTTGTTTAGTAATTTGAAAGATTTGAGGTTAGTACCATTGGTTGAAACTAAAATGATTCTCTTAATTCTCTAATGTTAAATTTTTTTACGTTATTTCAATTATTTTATATATTTGAGGTTACGAATATTTATTTTATAGGTTATGATAAGAGTGTTTCTCCAAGTTAAGGTTGTTTTAATAATTTTAACCATTTGAGGTTAGACATATCTATTTTATTGGTAGTACCTAATATGTTTCTGTTAATTCTGTAATATTTTTTACGGTATATCAATGATTTTAAAGATTTGAGGTTAAGAGTATTTATTTTATTGGTTTTATCTAGTTTTTTATTAATATTTTAAACGTTACAACAAGTATGTTTCTATTAATTTTGATGATGTTGCGGGTATTTTTATCATTTTAGTGATTTGGTGTTAGAAGTATATGTGCTAAATATTAAAAATAAGGTGTTTTATTAATTTTGAAATGTTGAGATTATCGACGTTATTTTCATAGTATAATGGTTTGAGGTTAAGAACATCTATTTTGTAGGTTATAACTAGGATAGATGAACTAATTCAAATTAATATAATACAAAAATTGTAGTATTATTTATTTGTCTGCTTCGTCGTTAGAAGTTTGTCATGGGCGAATAAGGAAATCTGATTATCTAACTTGGACCCGAAATGCGCGCCGTTGTCTATCGAGTAATGGCTACATAGGGAAGCCTAAACATGCCCTCTCTACTTAGTCATTCCTCATGTGCAACATTTCTAATCAGAATGCTTTCTTTTCCTTGTAGAATTTCAATTATACATTTACTTAAGTATTTACTTAAGTACTATCTTAAGTATTGACTTACGTATTGAAATAAGTATTGACTGAAGTTTTGAATTAAGTTTAGACTTAAGTTTTGACTTAAGTTTTGACTTAAGTATTGACTGAAATTTTGACTTAAGTTTTGACTTAAGTATTGACTTAAGTATTGACTGAAGTTTTGAATTAAGTTTAGACTTAAGTTTTGACTTAAGTTTTGACTTAAGTATTGACTTAAGTATTGACTTAAGTATTGACTTAAGCATTTACTTAAGCATGTACTTAAGCATTTACTTAAGTTCGAGTGGAATGCCTAAAAAAAAATTAAAAAATTTCCAATTAATTATTTAAGATTCAACTTAAGAAGAACTTGAGCAGCAAGTCCAAATACAAAATATAAAAAATTTGGTTAATTCTTAAGTAACTTCTTAAGTGTTGACTAAAGTAAATACTTAAGTTATTACTAAAAGCATCAGAGATGTTCAATTGTTTATTTCGAACGCCTTCTGATTGGTGGGAATTTTTTAAAATGCTCGCTTGTGATTGGTGGGAGATTTGTCCTCTGGGAGAAATGTCCATGACCCTCGCCAAGAGTTCTATATGTCATTAATATTTTGTACTTTAAGAGTAATAAAACTTCTTCTTAATTAAATTAATTTTTGTATTAGCTTTAAAGAATTATTGATAATATTTTAGCGGTATATAAATAAAAACCTGTTTCTTCCATTTCTCCCGTAATTCGTAATTTGCACCCTCTTTCAAAATTTGCGTTTTAATCCATAATTATATCCAATTTATTTTTCCCTTTAGTTACAGAGCCTATATATTTATTTTAATTATTATAAACAAAGGCATTCCTTAAATAACCTTTTGTTTCTAATAAATACATACTTGATATATAAAATATTGTTTTATTTAAATATACGTAATCTACTTACTTATATATCCATACAATTTTTAAATTTTGATTTGAATAATATTTAAATTAAATACTACTAAAATAATAATTTTCGAAAAATTTTTGAAATGTAATTCGTATTTTATATTGCCTCTGTTAAAATTTGAATTTTTTTTTGCCATTACTGTTTATAATAGAATTATCTTAAAAATGCAATAATTAATGTATTAATTTTTAATTTATTGTATATTTCACATATAGATATTTGAAAAAGTGTATGTTGTACTTGATTAATATTTATTTTATCTTCGTAAAATTGTGTATATTTTTAAAAACATTACATTAAATTTTAGGTCCGTTTTTATTTTATGAGTTTTATCAGGAATAAGTAAACTAATACACATTCTTTCAAGTTAAATTCACAACTTTTTTTTTGCGCACGGAAAAAATACATATATTATCTATTCTTGAAAAAACAAATAACACGTACACACACATACGCACACACATACACACACACACACTTTCAAATAGTCTGTAGCATTTTTATGGCCTTCAGTTCTGTAAAAAGTTATGAATTATCTTAAAAATGCAATAATTAATGTATTTAATTTTTAACCCATTGTATATATCACATATGGATATTTGGAAAAGTGTATGTTCACACACACACACTCACACACACACTCACGCACGCACACAGACACACACACACATATATATATATATATATATGACATATATATATCATATACATGACATATATATAACATATATATATATATAACATATATATATAACATATATAACATATATATAACATATATATGACATATATATATAAAACATATATATTTATTTATTTATTTATTTATTTATTAACTCCAGACATTACAATATTTTACAATAAAAAATGTATCCTATAGAGGTGCACACTGCACCTGTACATAGGAGCCGGAGAACTTAACACTATATCCTAATACTAAATTAACCTAATACTATATTTAAATAAGAGTTTTGCAACTAAATCAATATAACTAGTATACTGTTTAGTGCATCACTCTTTTACATTTTTTTTTAAACACTTTAAATTTAAATGCTCATATTATTGTTTAATATTATTACTTGTTTAAACATTTTTTCCTTATTTTTCACCAAAATCTTGTTAACATGGCTCTAGCAGTTGTGAACGTTTCTGTTGTCGCATTTCTGTTTCTTGCAAAAATAATTTTCTCGATGTTGTTTAGTCTTGCAGGGCAAGTGAGTCCAACCGCACAAGTGACTCTGTAATGTGGAAACATTTCCTGATGTTGTTTTGAAGAATCACATTTACATGCTGATGTAAATACTATATTAAGAAATTAACTACGTACATAATTCCTAAATAGTTTCTGCAATAGAAAGTACTGAAATCAAAATGAAATTGACAAGTATTTTTATAAATATTTATTACTATAAAACTTTACGTTTAATGTTGTAAAACACCTTCAAGAAGATGTACATTTTGGCAAGTATGGATTCGGTCCGATCACAATTTTCCAATATTTTTATTTTAACTAAACCTATATTACATAATAACTTATTTATCAATAGAATAATACTAATGAAGTTATTACATTAGAAAGTACTGAAATCAAAATGCAATTGTCAAGTATGGTGTATATTTTAATCACACTTTTAAAATTGTTGTACATAATTCGTAGAAAGTTTCCGCAATAGAAAGTACTGAAATCAAAATGGAATCGGCAAGTATTGCTTTTCAAAAATAAATATATTTTTCGAACTGAATGTACTAATATTTTCTGAAAAATTCTATCTTACTCATTTATTTTTTTTTTTAGTTACAGCAGAAAATACACAATTTTATAATAATATTCATTTGTGCAAAATTAATTTATGGAAAAGTAATAAAACAGAAATTTTTCTCATTTTTATTCTTTTTAAATGAAATAATACTTGCACCACCGTTGGGTGTATCACGAGGTAATTTTGAATATTCTCTTACTAACTTAAGAAAGTAGATTAACGATTAAAAAAATGTTAAAATAAAGATTTCTAATGTTTTAAACTATAAAACGAATTTCTATTTGGAATGGATCGTATCTATTCATTTTTTTTACTATATAATGATTATGAAGTGCTTGTACTCGGTTTGACAAATTAATATTATCTGCAGTAATGATATATATAGGGCTTATGAGAGTCACTAAAAATCATTTAGATATGTTGTACCTATTAACTTACCTTAAAATATTTATAATAACTTGATATGTGCATATATAATATATTATGCATTGCTAATTATAACTTATTAAAAGTAATAAGGCAAACCAACGCGTGGTGCAAGTATTATTTCATTTAAAAAGAATAAAAATGAGAAAAATTTCTGTTTTATTACTTTTCCATAAATTAATTTTGCACAAATGAATATTATTATAAAATTGTGTATTTTCTGCTGTAACTAAAAAAAAATAAATGAGTAAGATAGAATATTTCAGAAAATATTAGTACATTCAGTTCGAAAAATATATTTATTTTTGAAAAGCAATACTTGCCGATTCCATTTTGATTTCAGTACTTTCTATTGCGGAAACTTTTTACGAATTATGTACAACAATTTTAAAAGTGTGATTAAAATATACACCATACTTGACAATTGCATTTTGATTTCAGTACTTTCTAATGTAATAACTTCATTAGTATTATTCTATTGATAAATAAGTTATTATGTAATATAGGTTTAGTTAAAATAAAAATATTGGAAAATTGTGATCGGACCGAACCCATACTTGCCAAAATGTACACCTTCTTGAAGGTGTTTTACAACATTAAACGTAAAGTTTTATAGTAATAAATATTTATAAAAATACTTGTCAATTTCATTTTGATTTCAGTACTTTCTATTGCAGAAACTATTTAGGAATTATGTACGTAGTTAATTTCTTAATAAAAAAATTTTGTTTTTATTGTGGTGCAACAAAATTTGCTTAAAAATTAGAAATGTTTAACTATTATATTTACATAGCAATTTTAAAAGTGTGATTAAAATATACACCATACTTGACAATTATTGCATTTTGATTTTTTAAACTGTAGAAACCATACTTGCGAATGTTGACACCTTCGTGGAAGGTGTTTTATAAATTACTATTTAGAGACACAAATTGAACATTAAACATGTAATAATAACAAATAAATAAATTATTGAAAGTGAAACCCTAATATTAAGGACACCAAAAAGTAGTTTCTGCTCTTGCCTTCAGAGATGAAGTGCTTCCGACAAGTTAAAAACAAAATAGACTGTGCATTATTAGTTCATTGAAGAATGTTGATGAACAATTTTAGTATAATATATTTGTTAAGAAAGTGTAAAGACATTAAAAAATATAATTTATTATTTCTAATACGAAACATTTTGTAAATAAATATCCTTATTTCCTTTCTTAGAAGTTAATAAATAATTGTTTATTCAATTATTTTGGATGAAAAATATTACAATGTTATTATGAATAAAATTATTGTTTATTCAATTATTTTGGATGAAAAATATTAGAATGTTATTGTATATTGTACAAAAATAATGTGCGTGTTTAATTATTGGATGCACATTCCATCATATACTTAATATATTGGTGTTTTGCAACCATAATTAAATAATATTAACAATTTTAAATTTATACAATTTTTTTAATTACGAGAAAGTCTTAGGTTTCTGGTACTACTACTACTGCTATTATGATTATTGGTATTTACAGATTCTCTTCTACTTATTTCACTGATGTCCAAATTATCATTTGTAGTTGGTTGAAATAATTTATTAGTTTGCACATGAAGTGGTGTACTTGTTATGATAGGTTGCTTGATTCGTTTGTTAATTATACTATGTGGTCTTCTAAAGGTATTTATTTTTGTTATTGATTTCCTTTTCATGTCAATAGTCTTATTTAAATTAACTAGCTTGCTAGCTAATTGCTGTTTTTGTGGTTTACCTTTTGAATTAACTTTATTAATTTTATCTGTTTTATCCATTTCACTATTTGATTCTCCTTTGGATGTGTTGACTTGCTTTAATTGTTCTACCCTTTTTTTATTCACAATATGAATAGCAGCGCTTATTGCACTATTATCACCAGTAACATTTTTTTCATTTGCATTCTTCTCTAATGTAAAGTTTAGTTTTGTTTGTCTTATTGTATCTTGAAGTTTTTTTTTTCTTTTTCTTGTTAGTTTTCTGTGTTTGTTTAACATTCAATTTGTTTGAGAATTTCCTTGACTATACTGTTCAGTCGAGCCATCATTTTTACCTTGTGACTTTTTGTTAGTTTGTAATTTATTAACAGTTGTTTTTTTAATTTTAGTATATGAAAGCTTCTTCACCGCTTGTTTTGTTTGTTTCTTTTTTGGAGTGCTCATCTGGCTAATATCATCATCTGAGCTTTCAAAATCTGATAAATCCTAAAAGAGAAGTAAATGAATAATGTTTTTTCAGTTTTAAAGTCTTTAGTTTAAAAATACTTACACTTAAATTTAATATTGTATCATATTTTTCCAACTTCCATTCCATAGGTGCATTATCTTGTTCAATTATTTGAATAAATGCTTTTTTTAATGTTAAAGTTTTAAAACATTCGAAAAAGATTCTAAATGCTGCTTCATATTAGTATTGTCAATATCATCAAAGCTATTTAAGTCAAATTTTACTTTAATAGGATTTTCTTTTGTTAAGTCATAAAATACATAAACAATTATGTTAAAGTAGATATTAGTTTCAAAATCTTTGCATTTCAGAAACGTTATAAAACAAAAGTATAAGAATAATGCACATCCACAGAACAATTACAAACATCTTCCAAATAAGATTTCAAATCATAATATTGTTTTTTTCGTTTGTGATACGTGTCTAAGTGCAACTTAAGATTTCTTACAAATATTGGAGTATTTACAATATTATCCAAAAAGGTGTTTCTTTAATTACTTGATGCAAATCTATGGCCAATGGAATATCCAAAACTCCAAATGTTCCCTTATTATTTTCATTAAAAAACTTGAACAGTATATGTTTTTATATGTTCGTCATCATCATATATTGCAAACTGAAAAATACATTCATCCTTATTAAACTTAATGCAATGAATTCCATTATTACGTTTCTTAACATCTGAGTTTTGTTCGCTAGTTTTTATTTGTTTCATTTGTTCATTGTAATTAAGTTCCATTTCATTAAATATTCTATCTCTCTTCGGACTTTTTCCTTTTTATCGTTTATTTACTCATCTTATTAGTGAGATGCTATTTTTCTTTACACAGAAATACTTGTTTTATCTGTAACACTTTTTGCACGCTGTAATGTACACGCAGGTTGACGTTTGACTTGATTATCTCTCACTTCACTCTATCTCTCTTTCTCTCCCGTGTAAGTAAATCTGATCCCCTGCACCTATGTGTTAGGTTAGGTGACATTTTTGATGAAGATACGGGAATGTCATAATATTATATATATATATATATCCAAAGGCCCCCCGATTAATTTTAGATTTGAAAATTTAAAATAACAGTTAAATTTAAGAGTTAAATTAGCTGTCTATATAAAATATAAATATATAGTGTTGGAGAACACGAAGAAACAGAAAAATTTTCCTCTTATTCCGAAAGTAAAGAATTTCGACCGGTAGGCGGCGCTGCTTCAACATCTCTATATAGTCTCTAGTCTCTCATCGCCTATTATTTATTATGAGTATATCTATATATATAATGTTGGAGAACACGAAGAAAAAGAAAAATTTTTCTCTCATTCCGAAAGTAAAGAATTCGACATCCGAAATCTTGATATCGTTTTATTGTAAAAATGCGATAATGAATGAATCCAAAATTTTGTCGAAACTATAAAATATGACTAAGAATTATTGGGGGTTAATGTTGATACGTATAAAAAAAGATGTACATTAAAAAATTAAGAAAGTAAAAATTAAAGGTTTGTTTTAGCTGTATATAGGGCTAGTGCCGCGCACCCATACTTGCCTCGGGTGCGCGACACGCGCCCCTTGATGCTGTCACGCTCTCGTAAGCCATTTCAACCTTAAATAGTGAAAATTAGCAATTCTGCTCCGGAATCTGGAAACCTAATGTAATGATGTCAGAAACTGCCTATAAATTTCCAGAGTGGGTCTAAATCATTAAGATCACTTATGGTCAATATATCTGGGAAAAGTACCTGAAATATTAATAGAAATGTATATTTGTTGCCTTATAACGATGAATCTATTAGCATGACCATTGCAAAAAAATTTATGCACTTACCTAGGAGTGGCAGAAAAGTATCTCCACTTGTATTTTTAACAACATACAGGAGAATAGAAAGATACTGAAAAAACTGGTAATGCTTTTCTACTACTCCAAGGTAACATTTTAGAGAGGGCCTTAAATAAGTTCTAATACGCATAAGTTTCTCTTACAACCCATTATCTAGCATTTTTTGATGCATCACACATTTTGCGATAATGAAAATATGTAGCTCTCCCATGCAGCGGTCATGCCTAAAGACTAACGGTAGTATTTATTCGTACACAAAAAAAGGTACATTTACATTTGGGCGTCGGACGCTCATTAACGCGACGAATAATTAAATAATATGATACAATCTACTAGTATAACGCAGGGGAAGAGGAGAAACGCGGAAGAAAACCAAAAACACTAAAATGACGGAAAGGAAATACACGCACACACACACGCGGACGGACCGGAAAATCTTGTCCAAAAACAACAGGGAAAAGTGCACTGTCTCATTCACCTCTTAAAACTGCAACCAAAGAATAATTTCTATTTAGTGCTTCCTGATGGCCTTTCTCTCTCTCTCTCTCATCATCTCTCACATCATCTGCATCCTTGGGAAATGCAGCCAGCTACGCATACCACGTGCTTCGTGTGTAGTCGGAGAATCGTAAAAAAAGACCATGCAGAGGTATGTTCACGATGCGGCAGTTATATTCATGCGAATTGCTTCGCGTTAATTTCGGACTCCAACAAACCGAGCTGCTGCCGACTTGCGAAGAATTCTACCTTGAGCGTGTCGCGTGAGGAGGCAGCACCTCCCGGGACTACTTCAATTCAGAACGAGCTCGCTCCAGTCCTCGCTCATTCTATAGCGATCCCCACAACGGGGACAGCCAAGCGCGTCGCCTCGCCCACTTTGCCGCCATGTGCGCAGGTTGCTAAGCAACCTCGCGGCGCCGCGCCCAATGAGAGTTGCTCCGGCCTACCCGCACAACCGACCGGTACCGTTGATATGGCCGCTCTCTTCTCGGACTTCGCGAGCCGGTTAGAGGCAAATCTCAAACGCACGGTCTCGCGGATTGAATCATCGGTTCAAGGGCTGTCCAGCGAAATTCGGGATCTTAATTCCTGAGTTTTATAAATTGAGGCAACGACTGAAGAGAGATTTGCCAGTGTCTCAGACCGACTGGGAGCGTTCGAAAGCGCAAATGAATATATTCGCGGTATGATTAGTGTGGTCCGGGGTAACCAGTCGATGTTTTCAGTATCTCCCATTAAAGACACTTGCGAGGTGTTACTGCTCGGTGTCCCTGCTAACCTGGCCATATCGGATGGGGACGCTATCCAGAAAATATTGTCCGCCATCAATCTCCCCCGGGTTAGCTCGCAAATCGTTGATATTCGTCCCTGCCTTGTCCGGATAAAGCCAGGGGATCAAGACTCAAGACCGGCGACCTCGACTTCAGCTGTTACCAACAACAAAGGGCTCGTATTCCGGGTTTCCTCTTCCTCAACCAGAGATCTTATCTTAAAGAGGGTACGCCTTTTCAAGAGTATTTCGGCGGATTCTCTCTTTGGTGCGGGTGGAGGTTCGTCAATTTTTTTGCGTGCGTTATGGCCCAAGCAGCTGCATGATCTTTTAAGTAAAGCACTTCGTTCTACTGATTTGGGTTTCGCGAGACCCATAGTTAAGAACTACACGGTTTTTATGCGTAAAACTAAGTGAGGGCAGCTCCTTCCGATACATTTCAAATCGGACATTTTTAACCTTTCAATTCCTAATTCTTCTTCTTCGCAATGAGGGTTGTCTGGCCAGGCTTCATCATCTACTAACACTCCATTCTCCATTTTTCATGTAAACATAAGCCGCCTAAAAACTCATTTTTCATCCATCGAAGCATTAGTTCTTCCTCTTAATCACGATATCATGTGGCTCATTCTGACTCCGTTTTTTCCAACTCCCTAGAGTTTATGATCTTCCAAATTTACAATGAAACTAGTTCGCTGCTTTTCTGTGTAGTTTATAGGAGGCCCACAGCGGCCTACCCATGAAAATTTTTTGATTCATTGATAAATTTTTTATATACTTGCGACCAGATTGTTATCACCGGAGATTTCAATATTAACATGTGCAATAAAGATGGAGCATCCGCCATTTTGTAATCCTACTTAAAATCACTAAATCTTTTTCTTGTTAAATCCTATTCATCATACTCATTCGTCTACCTATTCATCTCATACATGGCCTGACTTATTTATTGTACGTAATCTCCCGCCAGTCTACAAATATTCCAAGTCACTCGTGCTCTTTGCGGCAGGACACGACATCCTTATACTCGCATTAGATCTTATAAAACCATTGCCGGCTGTAAAGAGGATTTGGTCGCGCCACCTTGCTCGAATTAATCCGCCGACTGTTGCTGCTCTATTTTCCAATACATTTGATCGTCTTTCATCTCACTCTTGTACTACCATCGTGTCGTCTCTTTCATCAGCATCTCATCCTTTATCTACTTCGCCTGGCCGTTCACACTCTCCTTTACTTTTTACTTGGATGCCGTCCTCTCCGTCCCCCATTCCTATCAACATTCTCCTTTCAAACCTTGTTTAAGGTATATTACATACATTTGTTTCACTCGCTCCCGCAAAACTCATCACCATCAAAAACTTCAGCAAATTTTGGTTCACCCCACACATAAAACACAATATTAAGGCTCGCAACATGGCATATAAAAGGTACTTGGCCACTGGCCTGAGCTCGGACTATCAGATTTACAAGGATCTTCGTAATCTTGTTAGAAACGCTATAGACTCGAGCAAATTTACGTACTTTAATAACAAAATCAAAAGGCGCGATAGCGCCTGACGCAAGTATAGGCGCGAGAGCCATTATATACAGCTAACTAGCCCCCCCCCCCCATCAAATCTACATCTAACTCGTCAAATCTCTGGAAGGAGCTCAGGAACATGGGTCTCGCGTCTAAACCAGCTCAATCACCTCTCAACATTTTCTCACTAGATCAGCTCAACAATCATTATGCGACTGTATCTTATTTAGCCTCTCCTTTCACATATACTCAACTTCAGTCTCTCATTTCATCCCCTGATATTCTACCATATCCATAGCCACTTCAGAAGCCACGGGCCACGATGGAATTTCCATTCCAATGCTAAAGTTTATAGCTTCCCAAATCGCACCCCACCTAGCTGAACTGTTTAACCTATCTCTCTCAACTGGATCCTTTCCAGAGCCCTAAACTAAGTCTCTTCTTTTTCCTCTGGCCAAGTCGAGCAGGGTGATCTCGCCGTCTGACATTGGGCCAATTGCAAAGCTCTGCAAAATCTCCAAAATTCTGGAAAAGTTAATACATGAGCAACTCACAGAGTATCTAAATAATAATAATTTAATTATTGATAGACAAGCGGTCTTTTGCCGGGGGCATAGTACTTATACGGCTCTAATAGGTGTCTTAGATGATATTAGGAAAGCCGTAGATAAACGCATGATCGCCATCCTCATCCTGTTCGATTTCTCAAAAGGTATATTACTTCTTAAACTGCGCTCTTTAGGATGTTCTGATACGGTTATCACCTGGTTCTACCATTACCTAGTAGGCCGCACTCAGGCGGTGGTGGATGAACCGGGGGCAGGCTTGGCCTGGCTCGGCACATCTAGGAGGGATCCGCAGGGCAGTGTCCTGGGCCCACTGTTGTTTCCCATGCTTATTAATGACCTATCGCGTGTCTTTAAACATTCTGATCACATGATCTTTGCGGATGACACCCAGATCTATCACTTTTTCTATCCTGCCGATCTCATCAAGGGTGTCCAGAAAATTGCGGATGATGCAAATGCGGTGGATAACTGGGCGACGTCGAACGGATTAAATTTGAACGTGAAAAAGAACCTTTTTGTTTTATCTCCAATTATTTTTATTTTTATTTTTACTTTATCTGTTATTTAGTTTCAGTATTTTATTTATTTGTATTTATCTTACAGAAACCTTGCGCTGCGTTATTATATATTATTATCTTTTATTTTTATTTTATATATTGTAACGTGTCCACTGGGGATTAGGGTGGAGTCACGATTAAAACACAAATCAAACAACTTGGTTAAAAAAAAGAGATTGCAGGTTTATTGCACTTATGTGCTCTCGAGTATTACACGGCAAAGCAGCGGCTTTGCTGTTCAAAAATGCCAGTCACGTTGGCCGCGGTCGCTCGCGTTCGCGCGATTGCGGGCCGTCTCGCACCTAACTACGCGTCGCGCACACACACTTTAAGGAAGCTGGATTTGGGAGGAAGGAGCACGGCTCACCTGGACGCTCGTCTCCTGGATCTCTCGGACACACACGTAGCCTTTAAAAATTGCGATATTGCGTCTTACAAGATCGGTGGTCGGTCGCAGTCTGTCGATTATCGGCACGCACGAAGCGAGAGAGTTTCTCCTATGCGTATTGCGCATGCGCGCCTACTCTCGCGTCTCGAGTCGTGCGCGCTCGGCTGGGTTCGTACTGGCCGATCGGGCCGTGATTTCGCTGCCTCGACGGAAATCGTTCCTTTTTACCTCGATTTTAAGCTAAATCGAGCCCCTTGAGTTTCTTCATTGCAGGTGCCGTATATTGTCAATACGGGATCTTCGGTTCGGAGTGTCCGGACAGCTGGAGCACGTCGGCGCCACATAACGCCCTCAGTGAGCGGAGCCAGGTGTCGGTGAATCGTCGTCGTCCTTTGGAGTGCCGCCGAGGTAATTTATCTACTTTCCTCGGGCTCTATATAGTTGTTTGTTCTCCATCCTCGTTCCTTAGTAGTCGACCAACTTGGTAATTAATTACCGTTTCAGGTACTCTGGTTGGCAGTACACCGTTGCTTGAGCGCAAGGGCGCTACACTCATTCCAAGGCCTGGAGTCTTCACCTGGGTTGCTCAACATCGGAAGCTTCTCTTGGGTGCTGGAGAGGGCATTCAAGGCTGGATGGGACCTGGGGATATGGTACGGGTCATTCCTGGTGCTGGAGAAGGCATTAGGATGCTGGATCAACGGAGCAGTGTGTGTGTGTGTGCAATTGTGCGCAGTCAGGAGTCGCATCTCCTTTGCTTCGGGTTCTCCTGCGTACTACGCAGTGTAAGCCTATATCGGTTTCACACATTCGCATATGTGTGTCTATTAGGACTTAATTGGTATGTATAGCACGCTTACTTCGCATAGTAAGCTTAACAGGTGCTATACTATACCATGTCTCGCTGTTTTATTTTCTAAGTGACATGTAGTATAACTACAACGTCACAATATACAGGGTGATCCAGAAACATAGGTAACATATATATATATATATATATATATTCCGATTCAGAAAATTAATTCGAGCATAACCCCGTCGGAATTTTTAAAAAATATTAATTAGGCGAGGCGTAATTAAATTTTGAAATGGGCCAATCAGAGGCCGGATTAGGGAAGAAAGGTGAGCGGCGTTGCCGCGCGAGACAAATGCAACAGGTCAACGAGCGAAGCGGCCGAGGCGCCTGAACATAGCTAATGCGTATAGCAGAAGCGAAGATCGCGAAAGCGAATGAATCGCAAAATATATTTTACGAGATTGATTGTATGAATAAAATGTACAATCACGGAAATGATTTTTATTTAAGTTTGAATTAGACCGCAGACTAATAAATTCATTACTACTATTATTAATTTACTTACTAAATCTATGATACGCGTGCGTTATAAATATGAGATTATTACAGTTTTTAATCTCATCGTATTTACATTAATTTATTGAAACCTTTATGACAAATTTTAAGACAATAAAGTTTTGAATTTAATTAAGTTTTGTGTACAATATAGCCAATAAATACGTTTACCATAAAGATATATCGCTACATATTGGAAATATATTAATTAATTTTGCAAGTATATTGGCAATAATATTGCTAGGTAAATAATTCCTAGTCCGTGTAAAATGAAATTTAGCTCAAGCCTCAATTCTCCGTTTAAAAAACATAATGCTACCGCGAGCGCTCTCCGATGTTCGCGCACATCAAATTTTGTGTTCGCGGAGTAAGCCCGCCGCGGGCGCTCTCCGACGTTCGCGCTCATCAAATTTTGTACTCGCGGAGTAAGCCCGTCGCGGACGCTCTCCGACGTCCGCACTGCAAGAGCAAACGTGCTCGAAAAAAGTTACTTCGTTAAAATTACAATTCATTGTGTTTCAGACTTAATAAATATTTTGGAAAACTCGTTCCAAATGTTTAGGATAATAATTGCAATAGTCTGGCTGTTGAATTGAATTGAATATTCAATATACAAAATGCCAATGAATAACTACCATAAATTCGCAATATATTGGTAGTATATTAGCAGTAATATTGCTTGTAAGTTAATTCCGAGTCCGTGTAAAATAAAATCTAGCTGAACCCTCGATTAAGTTTTATAATAGCCTGGGAATCATCTAGCTATAGTATATCTATAATATGTTTACGCTTACCAAATATTTTTAAACTGATTTTTTATAATATATTAGTATATGCTGAACAAATCGATATCATTACAATTAATTGGATCATATCTTTGCTAAAAATCGGTATTATGAGAAATCGTGGATTTATGTCACGCATCTTAGTAATTATTCGGATGACCAAAGACAGACGTTCATTCCCGTTTTCATTCACTTGAGGTAATAAAAGATCATCAATTCGACGGTAGTATTGACAATTTGGAAGACACGAAACATATTGGCGATATATTGATAATACTTTGGCAATATGTTGGCAACATATTGGCAACATATTGGCAATATATTGGCAACATATTGGCAACATATTGGCAATATATTGACAATACTTTGGCAACATATTGGCAATATATTGACAATACTTTGGCAACATATTGGCAATATATTCACAATACTTTGGTAACATATTGGCAATATATTGACTACTTTGGCAACATATTGGCAATATATTGATAATACAAATAATAAATACCCGCGTAAAAAAATTAAAGTTTATATGAACTTTATATAAACTTTAGGTTTGGCTAAACTTGATATGGGGTTGGCCAACAAGACTGAGCCGAACTTGTGCATTGACTCTTCAAGTTTGGCGAAAGTATATCAAATGTTCAGCTGAAATTCATATAAAGTTTTTATAAAGTTTTTTTACAATTACTGACAAATAAAATATAGTTTATACTAACAAGGAGAGTGTTTGTACTCCGGAGAACAGATCTTATCCAGATTGAACACACTATTAGAAAAATAAAAAAGATGAAATACCTGTTTTTTTGTTTTGTCCGATGGGACTTCTAAGTAATTCTGCAGCCATTTTAAATTAATTAATATTAATAAATTAAATATATGATATAAGTGTCGCATCCTGGCTTCTTCATTATTTTAGAAGTGTCAATTATTACTTACCCCAGCGACTGAATCATAATGTGTGAATGTTGCCATAATTAGGATCTATTTTACCTATAAATTAGTTTGCAAATTATAAATTATTTACAATAAACTCAAAGATTAATAAAAAATAGCGCCAATGCGTCAATACTCAAAATAAGTAAGGAATTATTCACTTACATAACTTTAGATTTTGTAACCGTTTCAAGCAGTCCATCTTATATTTTGAGCAGCGTTCCTTTTCATCTAGGTCCTGAAGAAGCACAAAAATAAATAATAATAAATGGGCATTGGCTGACCATTAATCCTCCTTGTAGCTGCTGTTGTAGAAATCTGAAATTGATGTCTCGGATCCTGCTTTGTGTTGGTTTTATGGAGCATCCCCACGTATAATCACACAGATTAAATCATTTTAAACATTTACAATACTTAAATTAGTCCACAAAATCATGAAGTCCATAAGAGCTCCCAGCAATTTAATGTACATAACCTAGAAAATAATAAAAAAAATCACACAAAATATCAATTCATCAAAAACATTAATTTTTTTATTTAATAATTAATAATGTGCAATACTTATCTGACGTGCTTGTTGCCTGATAAATTCTTCTTCTCGTGCTAGCGATCCATCAAATAAATTGAATTAAAACAATGCTGAAGTGTCACAGGTGAGATGGTGACCGGTCCTACAATTTACAAATTGCGCGATTGTTGGACTCTGCGTTTAGCAAAACCCTTTTACGCTCGCTCGATACGCTCGTTCTTGACAGATCCTCTGTAAAAATAATCTATTTAATTATTATTTATTTTATATCTTTTTCACCGATAGTACGATTAAACTTTTATATAATTAATTTTATTTTTGAAAATTTAAACAATATTGGAAACTAGAACCAGTGTTTTTTTTCATACAATATTGTTAATGCATAGCGTATTACGGTCTCAACCAATCAGACGAGGTTTATAGAGAGCTAATAAGAAAGAGAAAGAAACAAAGTGTGAGATTGCATACATGTAGAAAACTCAAGTCTATAAATGTATGACCTCGAAAAGTTTTCGACGTATTTTACATAGTTTTCTACAACGTAGAGAACTGTATTTTCGACATACAGTTTTCTACTTACCCATCCCTGGATTGGATGCAACGTATTTTTGGAGAATTATATACACATAACTTCTTAACCTCTTCACAACTAATCACACACTCAACGAGGTCGATATTTTTTAAATTGATGGATGGAAAGAGATAGCATAGATTATGTAGTATATTGGAAAGGAAACATAAAAACTTGCAATTATTGCAGATTAGGCAGATTATTTTATTTAATCAATTTTCCAATGGGTTTATTTATTCTAGAAACTAAAAAGTAATTCTACGAGAGTGCAAATTCTATGAGAGTGTAGCAGTAAATATTAGATATGTATACTTTAATTTAATATACATAGTGCATATTTATCATTTAAATTATAATTATTTTTACTTTGTGATTGATTTTGTTTTACAGGTACAAATAAATCAAGTGTTTTAATATTGCATATTTTAATAAATAAAAGCAGAATTTTAGTTTTGTTTTCAATTTGTCAAGTGAAGGTATGTAAGTGAAAATATAATAAATAAATATTAATAATGATAATGTTTGAAATTTATTGTTAGTTTATTAAAATGTTATTTTCCAGAAAATGTTGCACAGGTTCTGGGGTGATATTGATCATAAAAACAACTGAAACATAAATTTTTACGACACCAAGAACATTTTATAAATGAAATTCTCTGGTTACAAACACATTTTGCTGGGCGTACAATCTTGGAAAAGCAGACTTGCTTCACGTTCATAAAGACATCTTTTTTATCAATGAGCCTTGATGCGTACCAAGCATATCGTACCATTTCAGTGAAAATTGGAGCAGATAATTGGTTTTGCACTAACGAATGAATTTTAACACAATCTTCTCTAGAATTGATTTGCCGCTTTTGTTCTATTAAAAAGGTACAATTCTGTAATTCTTTTATAAATATTTTCACCTGCCTATGGAAATAAACATCTAGCGGTTGGTTGAAACTGGTACATCCAGGTGGAATCGTTTTTACTGTCCAGGTGGGTTCATTATTATTATTCTTAAAATTTTCAAAGAATTTAGTATCCTTTTGCCCGCTCCAACTATCCAATAAAAGTATAAATTTTTCTTTTTTTATGTAAGAAGCTAATGTATTTCTTACATACATGCCGAACAGTGCAGAGGACAACTTTCCAGATTTTGAACAAACAACTGTGACATTTTTAAACTCTTCGGAGAGAGCCGATACTTTTGCTGCAATTACAGGTCCGAATTCACCCTTCTGTTCTTGCAAACATATAAATACAAGAGGCAACAATTTCCCAGAGGCTGTGATTGTGTACTGTGCAGTATAGCTGTGGGTCACTTTATTCATATCGCCTATATCCACTTCAACAGATTTAGTGCCCTTATGTTCCAAGGTTCGTAATACGTTCATTCTGTATTCGCATCCAATTTGGTCTGTGTTAAGCACATAATCTTGGTTGTAATTCCTTATTTGCATCGAACATTCATTTGCAAAATTTGTTGAAGCTTCCAGAATTTTTTCCAGGGATTTACTCTCGGTAGGCTTGATATATCTAGTAATTTTTCTTTGACTTATTTTGTATTCTTTTTTTAGTTTATTGGACCAGGAACTTGAAGCGCAGAAATAAAATGTTCGCTCTGGAATTGACCAGCTGCCTGTAATCCCCATTCTTGTAAATTACGGGTCGTAACTGGTGTTTTAACCTCTCTTGCTTCAACAAATCTATCATACACCCAATTATTTATGAAACGTTGCTTTTCAATTCTTGTACCACCTTTTTCAACCTCTGATCTCCATCTAGTCAGTTCATCCATGCGAGTCAGAGCTGATCCACCAGCTTTTTGTGTCGATGGTAATTTCCAGTTTGGATGCTCTCTTGCAAGGTTCAATATTTTAATTTTGGTATCGATTGGAATATAATATATACATTTTCTTTTCTTTTCCGGTTCATACTCATTTAAATTTGATTGACTTTCAAGTTCTACAATTTAAAGAATTTTGAAGCTACTGTTTTAAAATTTTGAAAAGATTACAATTAAATAAATTGAATACAAAATTTAAAAAAGCTACCAGATTCATCAGATGTTTCCACCATTGAATTTGAACTTTGTGAAAATTTGCCTTCTAAATTTTCACCTAAATTTTCCTCAAATTTGCCTTCTGAATTTTCACCTGAATTTTTCTCAAATTCACTGTTGATAAATAAATACTCCTCCTCAACAGGAACTAAATTACTAAAATAATTAATTAACAAATTTGCCATTTCCTTTCCAGTTGATTCAATATAAAGATCAGGAATTTTTGGCATTCTATTTTCAATTATGAAATCTCTTTGTTTTAAATATTCTACACATACATTAAAACAACCAGTAAAAAATTCATTTGAAAAATCTTTTGCAGATTTATTAATAAATAAACAATTTTCATCGACTTCATCCATTTTTGCTTGAATTTTATAAATAATTCAGTATTTAAATTATTTACGAGAATTAATTACAAATAATTAATTAAAATTTAAAGAAATAAATCTATAATAAACGATAAATAATAAAGAAATACAAATAAAGAATTGCAAACAAATAATAATTAGAGCGGTAACTTTATCATTTAAACATTGACTAATAGTCAAACACGGATAATTTTAAAAAATTCGCCAAAAATACGTTGCATCCATCTTACTCTTTGTTTCTTTCTCTTTCTTATTAGCTCTCTATAAACCTCGTCTGATTGGTTGAGACCGTAATACGCTATGCATTAACAATATTGTATGAAAAAAAACACTGGTTCTAGTTTCCAATATTGTTTAAATTTTCAAAAATAAAATTAATTATATAAAAGTTTAATCGTACTATCGGTGAAAAAGATATAAAATAAATAATAATTAAATAGATTATTTTTACAGAGGATCTGTCAAGAACGAGCGTATCGAGCAAGCGTAAAAGGGTTTTGCTAAACGCAGAGTCCAACAATCGCGCAATTTGTAAATTATAGGACCGGTCACCATCTCACCTGTGACACTTCAGCATTGTTTTGATTCAATTTATTTGATGGATCGCTAGCACGAGAAGAAGAATTTATCAGGCAACAAGCACGTCAGATAAGTATTGCACATTATTAATTATTAAATAAAAAAATTAATGTTTTTGATGAATTGATATTTTGTGTGATTTTTTTTATTATTTTCTAGGTTATGTGCATTAAATTGCTGGGAGCTCTTATGGACTTCATGATTTTGTGGACTAATTTAAGTATTGTAAATGTTTAAAATGATTTAATCTGTGTGATTATACGTGGGGATGCTCCATAAAACCAACACAAAGCAGGATCCGAGACATCAATTTCAGATTTCTACAACAGCAGCTACAAGGAGGATTAATGGTCAGCCAATGCCCATTTATATTATTTATTTTTGTGCTTCTTCAGGACCTAGATGAAAAGGAACGCTGCTCGAAATATAAGATGGACTGCTTGAAACGGTTACAAAATCTAAAGTTATGTAAGTGAATAATTCCTTACTTATTTTGAGTATTGACGCATTGGCGCTATTTTTTATTAATCTTGAGTTTATTGTAAATAATTTATAATTTGCAAACTAATTTATAGGTAAAATAGATCCTAATTATTTCATCTTTTTTATTTTTCTAATAGTGTGTTCAATCTGGATAAGATCTGTTCTCCGGAGTACAAACACTCTCCTTGTAAGTTTAGCTGAACTCAATATTAACGTGATAGCAAGTTCAGGTTTATAAAGTCATATAATGTTGATATCAACATACCCAAAGAAAAATTTTAGAAATCTTCTTTAACTGACATCAGTAAGAATACATCGGTTAGAAAAATGGTAAAATAGATAATTTGTGGTTTTTAAATATCTTCTTTCAGGTATGTCTTCAAAACTAAGGAAATGGACAACACTTTTCAGAGACGGATTCGAATTTTTTGGAATATATCTCCGTTTTTCTAACCGATGTATTCTTACTGATGTCAGTTAAAGAAGATTTCTAAAATTTTTCTTTGGGTATGTTGATATCAACATTATATGACTTTATAAACCTGAACTTGCTATCACGTTAATATTGAGTTCAGCTAAACTTAGTATAAACTATATTTTATTTGTCAGTAATTGTAAAAAAACTTTATAAAAACTTTATATGAATTTCAGCTGAACATTTGATATACTTTCGCCAAACTTGAAGAGTCAATGCACAAGTTCGGCTCAGTCTTGTTGGCCAACCCCATATCAAGTTTAGCCAAACCTAAAGTTTATATAAAGTTCATATAAACTTTAATTTTTTTACGCGGGTATTTATTATTTGTATTATCAATATATTGCCAATATGTTGCCAAAGTAGTCAATATATTGCCAATATGTTACCAAAGTATTGTGAATATATTGCCAATATGTTGCCAAAGTATTGTCAATATATTGCCAATATGTTGCCAAAGTATTGTCAATATATTGCCAATATGTTGCCAAAGTATTGTCAATATATTGCCAATATGTTGCCAATATGTTGCCAATATATTGCCAATATGTTGCCAATATGTTGCCAACATATTGCCAAAGTATTATCAATATATCGCCAATATGTTTCGTGTCTTCCAAATTGTCAATACTACCGTCGAATTGATGATCTTTTATTACCTCAAGTGAATGAAAACGGGAATGAACGTCTGTCTTTGGTCATCCGAATAATTACTAAGATGCGTGACATAAATCCACGATTTCTCATAATACCGATTTTTAGCAAAGATATGATCCAATTAATTGTAATGATATCGATTTGTTCAGCATATACTAATATATTATAAAAAATCAGTTTAAAAATATTTGGTAAGCGTAAACATATTATAGATATACTATAGCTAGATGATTCCCAGGCTATTATAAAACTTAATCGAGGGTTCAGCTAGATTTTATTTTACACGGACTCGGAATTAACTTACTAGCAATATTATTGCTAATATACTACCAATATATTGCGAATTTATGGTAGTTATTCATTGGCATTTTGTATATTGAATATTCAATTCAATTCAACAGCCAGACTATTGCAATTATTATCCTAAACATTTGGAACGAGTTTTCCAAAATATTTATTAAGTCTGAAACACAATGAATTGTAATTTTAACGAAGTAACTTTTTTCGAGCACGTTTGCTCTTGCAGTGCGGACGTCGGAGAGCGTCCGCGACGGGCTTACTCCGCGAGTACAAAATTTGATGAGCGCGAACGTCGGAGAGCGCCCGCGGCGGGCTTACTCCGCGAACACAAAATTTGATGTGCGCGAACATCGGAGAGCGCTCGCGGTAGCATTATGTTTTTTAAACGGAGAATTGAGGCTTGAGCTAAATTTCATTTTACACGGACTAGGAATTATTTACCTAGCAATATTATTGCCAATATACTTGCAAAATTAATTAATATATTTCCAATATGTAGCGATATATCTTTATGGTAAACGTATTTATTGGCTATATTGTACACAAAACTTAATTAAATTCAAAACTTTATTGTCTTAAAATTTGTCATAAAGGTTTCAATAAATTAATGTAAATACGATGAGATTAAAAACTGTAATAATCTCATATTTATAACGCACGCGTATCATAGATTTAGTAAGTAAATTAATAATAGTAGTAATGAATTTATTAGTCTGCGGTCTAATTCAAACTTAAATAAAAATCATTTCCGTGATTGTACATTTTATTCATACAATCAATCTCGTAAAATATATTTTGCGATTCATTCGCTTTCGCGATCTTCGCTTCTGCTATACGCATTAGCTATGTTCAGGCGCCTCGGCCGCTTCGCTCGTTGACCTGTTGCATTTGTCTCGCGCGGCAACGCCGCTCACCTTTCTTCCCTAATCCGGCCTCTGATTGGCCCATTTCAAAATTTAATTACGCCTCGCCTAATTAATATTTTTTAAAAATTCCGACGGGGTTATGCTCGAATTAATTTTCTGAATCGGAATATATATATATATATATATATATATATATATATATATATATGTTACCTATGTTTCTGGATCACCCTGTATATATATATGTATATATATATATATATATATATATATATATATATACATATATATATACAGGGTGATCCAGAAACATAGGTAACATATATATATATATATATATTCCGATTCAGAAAATTAATTCGAGCATAACCCCGTCGGAATTTTTAAAAAATATTAATTAGGCGAGGCGTAATTAAATTTTGAAATGGGCCAATCAGAGGCCGGATTAGGGAAGAAAGGTGAGCGGCGTTGCCGCGCGAGACAAATGCAACAGGTCAACGAGCGAAGCGGCCGAGGCGCCTGAACATAGCTAATGCGTATAGCAGAAGCGAAGATCGCGAAAGCGAATGAATCGCAAAATATATTTTACGAGATTGATTGTATGAATAAAATGTACAATCACGGAAATGATTTTTATTTAAGTTTGAATTAGACCGCAGACTAATAAATTCATTACTACTATTATTAATTTACTTACTAAATCTATGATACGCGTGCGTTATAAATATGAGATTATTACAGTTTTTAATCTCATCGTATTTACATTAATTTATTGAAACCTTTATGACAAATTTTAAGACAATAAAGTTTTGAATTTAATTAAGTTTTGTGTACAATATAGCCAATAAATACGTTTACCATAAAGATATATCGCTACATATTGGAAATATATTAATTAATTTTGCAAGTATATTGGCAATAATATTGCTAGGTAAATAATTCCTAGTCCGTGTAAAATGAAATTTAGCTCAAGCCTCAATTCTCCGTTTAAAAAACATAATGCTACCGCGAGCGCTCTCCGATGTTCGCGCACATCAAATTTTGTGTTCGCGGAGTAAGCCCGCCGCGGGCGCTCTCCGACGTTCGCGCTCATCAAATTTTGTACTCGCGGAGTAAGCCCGTCGCGGACGCTCTCCGACGTCCGCACTGCAAGAGCAAACGTGCTCGAAAAAAGTTACTTCGTTAAAATTACAATTCATTGTGTTTCAGACTTAATAAATATTTTGGAAAACTCGTTCCAAATGTTTAGGATAATAATTGCAATAGTCTGGCTGTTGAATTGAATTGAATATTCAATATACAAAATGCCAATGAATAACTACCATAAATTCGCAATATATTGGTAGTATATTAGCAATAATATTGCTAGTAAGTTAATTCCGAGTCCGTGTAAAATAAAATCTAGCTGAACCCTCGATTAAGTTTTATAATAGCCTGGGAATCATCTAGCTATAGTATATCTATAATATGTTTACGCTTACCAAATATTTTTAAACTGATTTTTTATAATATATTAGTATATGCTGAACAAATCGATATCATTACAATTAATTGGATCATATCTTTGCTAAAATCGGTATTATGAGAAATCGTGGATTTATGTCACGCATCTTAGTAATTATTCGGATGACCAAAGACAGACGTTCATTCCCGTTTTCATTCACTTGAGGTAATAAAAGATCATCAATTCGACGGTAGTATTGACAATTTGGAAGACACGAAACATATTGGCGATATATTGATAATACTTTGGCAATATGTTGGCAACATATTGGCAACATATTGGCAATATATTGGCAACATATTGGCAACATATTGGCAATATATTGACAATACTTTGGCAACATATTGGCATATATTGACAATACTTTGGCAACATATTGGCAATATATTCACAATACTTTGGTAACATATTGGCAATATATTGACTACTTTGGCAACATATTGGCAATATATTGATAATACAAATAATAAATACCCGCGTAAAAAAATTAAAGTTTATATGAACTTTATATAAACTTTAGGTTTGGCTAAACTTGATATGGGGTTGGCCAACAAGACTGAGCCGAACTTGTGCATTGACTCTTCAAGTTTGGCGAAAGTATATCAAATGTTCAGCTGAAATTCATATAAAGTTTTTATAAAGTTTTTTTACAATTACTGACAAATAAATATAGTTTATACTAACAAGGAGAGTGTTTGTACTCCGGAGAACAGATCTTATCCAGATTGAACACACTATTAGAAAAATAAAAAAGATGAAATAATTAGGATCTATTTTACCTATAAATTAGTTTGCAAATTATAAATTATTTACAATAAACTCAAAGATTAATAAAAATAGCGCCAATGCGTCAATACTCAAATAAGTAAGGAATTATTCACTTACATAACTTTAGATTTTGTAACCGTTTCAAGCAGTCCATCTTATATTTCGAGCAGCGTTCCTTTTCATCTAGGTCCTGAAGAAGCACAAAAATAAATAATAATAAATGGGCATTGGCTGACCATTAATCCTCCTTGTAGCTGCTGTTGTAGAAATCTGAAATTGATGTCTCGGATCCTGCTTTGTGTTGGTTTTATGGAGCATCCCCACGTATAATCACACAGATTAAATCATTTTAAACATTTACAATACTTAAATTAGTCCACAAAATCATGAAGTCCATAAGAGCTCCCAGCAATTTAATGCACATAACCTAGAAAATAATAAAAAAAATCACACAAAATATCAATTCATCAAAAACATTAATTTTTTTATTTAATAATTAATAATGTGCAATACTTATCTGACGTGCTTGTTGCCTGATAAATTCTTCTTCTCGTGCTAGCGATCCATCAAATAAATTGAATCAAAACAATGCTGAAGTGTCACAGGTGAGATGGTGACCGGTCCTATAATTTACAAATTGCGCGATTGTTGGACTCTGCGTTTAGCAAAACCCTTTTACGCTTGCTCGATACGCTCGTTCTTGACAGATCCTCTGTAAAAATCTATTTAATTATTATTTATTTATATCTTTTTCACCGATAGTACGATTAAACTTTTATATAATTAATTTTATTTTTGAAAATTTAAACAATATTGGAAACTAGAACCAGTGTTTTTTCATACAATATTGTTAATGCATAGCGTATTACGGTCTCAACCAATCAGACGAGGTTTATAGAGAGCTAATAAGAAAGAGAAAGAAACAAAGAGTAAGATGGATGCAACGTATTTTTGGCGAATTTTTTAAAATTATCCGTGTTTGACTATTAGTCAATGTTTAAATGATAAAGTTACCGCTCTAATTATTATTTGTTTGCAATTCTTTATTTGTATTTCTTTATTATTTATCGTTTATTATAGATTTATTTCTTTAAATTTTAATTAATTATTTGTAATTAATTCTCGTAAATAATTTAAATACTGAATTATTTATAAAATTCAAGCAAAAATGGATGAAGTCGATGAAAATTGTTTATTTATTAATAAATCTGCAAAAGATTTTTCAAATGAATTTTTTACTGGTTGTTTTAATGTATGTGTAGAATATTTAAAACAAAGAGATTTCATAATTGAAAATAGAATGCCAAAAATTCCTGATCTTTATATTGAATCAACTGGAAAGGAAATGGCAAATTTGTTAATTAATTATTTTAGTAATTTAGTTCCTGTTGAGGAGGAGTATTTATTTATCAACAGTGAATTTGAGAAAAATTCAGGTGAAAATTCAGAAGGCAAATTTGAGGAAAATTTAGGTGAAAATTTAGAAGGCAAATTTTCACAAAGTTCAAATTCAATGGTGGAAACATCTGATGAATCTGGTAGCTTTTTTAAATTTTGTATTCAATTTATTTAATTGTAATCTTTTCAAAATTTTAAAACAGTAGCTTCAAAATTCTTTAAATTGTAGAACTTGAAAGTCAATCAAATTTAAATGAGTATGAACCGGAAAAGAAAAGAAAATGTATATATTATATTCCAATCGATACCAAAATTAAAATATTGAACCTTGCAAGAGAGCATCCAAACTGGAAATTACCATCGACACAAAAGCTGGTGGATCAGCTCTGACTCGCATGGATGAACTGACTAGATGGAGATCAGAGGTTGAAAAAGGTGGTACAAGAATTGAAAAGCAACGTTTCATAAATAATTGGGTGTATGATAGATTTGTTGAAGCAAGAGAGGTTAAAACACCAGTTACGACCCGTAATTTACAAGAATGGGGATTACAGGCAGCTGGTCAATTCCAGAGCGAACATTTTATTTTCTGCGCTTCAAGTTCCTGGTCCAATAAACTAAAAAAAGAATACAAAATAAGTCAAAGAAAAATTACTAGATATATCAAGCCTACCGAGAGTAAATCCCTGGAAAAAATTCTGGAAGCTTCAACAAATTTTGCAAATGAATGTTCGATGCAAATAAGGAATTACAACCAAGATTATGTGCTTAACACAGACCAAATTGGATGCGAATACAGAATGAACGTATTACGAACCTTGGAACATAAGGGCACTAAATCTGTTGAAGTGGATATAGGCGATATGAATAAAGTGACCCACAGCTATACTGCACAGTACACAATCACAGCCTCTGGGAAATTGTTGCCTCTTGTATTTATATGTTTGCAAGAACAGAAGGGTGAATTCGGACCTGTAATTGCAGCAAAAGTATCGGCTCTCTCCGAAGAGTTTAAAAATGTCACAGTTGTTTGTTCAAAATCTGGAAAGTTGTCCTCTGCACTGTTCGGCATGTATGTAAGAAATACATTAGCTTCTTACATAAAAAAAAAAATTTATACTTTTATTGGATAGTTGGAGCGGGCAAAAGGATACTAAATTCTTTGAAAATTTTAAGAATAATAATGAACCCACCTGGACAGTAAAAACGATTCCACCTGGATGTACCAGTTTCAACCAACCGCTAGATGTTTATTTCCATAGGCAGGTGAAAATATTTATAAAAGAATTACAGAATTGTACCTTTTTAATAGAACAAAAGCGGCAAATCAATTCTAGAGAAGATTGTGTTAAAATTCATTCGTTAGTGCAAAACCAATTATCTGCTCCAATTTTCACTGAAATGGTACGATATGCTTGGTACGCATCAAGGCTCATTGATAAAAAAGATGTCTTTATGAACGTGAAGCAAGTCTGCTTTTCCAAGATTGTACGCCCAGCAAAATGTGTTTGTAACCAGAGAATTTCATTTATAAAATGTTCTTGGTGTCGTAAAAATTTATGTTTCAGTTGTTTTTATGATCAATATCACCCCAGAACCTGTGCAACATTTTCTGGAAAATAACATTTTAATAAACTAACAATAAATTTCAAACATTATCATTATTAATATTTATTTATTATATTTTCACTTACATACCTTCACTTGACAAATTGAAAACAAAACTAAAATTCTGCTTTTATTTATTAAAATATGCAATTTAAAACACTTGATTTATTTGTACCTGTAAAACAAAATCAATCACAAAGTAAAAATAATTATAATTTAAATGATAAATATGCACTATGTATATTAAATTAAAGTATACATATCTAATATTTACTGCTACACTCTCATAGAATTTGCACTCTCGTAGAATTACTTTTTAGTTTCTAGAATAAATAAACCCATTGGAAAATTGATTAAATAAAATAATCTGCCTAATCTGCAATAATTGCAAGTTTTTATGTTTCCTTTCCAATATACTACATAATCTATGCTATCTCTTTCCATCCATCAATTTAAAAAATATCGACCTCGTTGAGTGTGTGATTAGTTGTGAAGAGGTTAAGAAGTTATGTGTATATAATTCTCCAAAAATACGTTGCATCCAATCCAGGGATGGGTAAGTAGAAAACTGTATGTCGAAAATACAGTTCTCTACGTTGTAGAAAACTATGTAAAATACGTCGAAAACTTTTCGAGGTCATACATTTATAGACTTGAGTTTTCTACATGTATGCAATCTCACACTTTGTTTCTTCTCTTTCTTATTAGCTCTCTATAAACCTCGTCTGATTGGTTGAGACCGTAATACGCTATGCATTAACAATATTGTATGAAAAAAAACACTGGTTCTAGTTTCCAATATTGTTTAAATTTTCAAAAATAAAATTAATTATATAAAAGTTTAATCGTACTATCGGTGAAAAAGATATAAAATAAATAATAATTAAATAGATTATTTTTACAGAGGATCTGTCAAGAACGAGCGTATCGAGCGAGCGTAAAAGGGTTTTGCTAAACGCAGAGTCCAACAATCGCGCAATTTGTAAATTGTAGGACCGGTCACCATCTCACCTGTGACACTTCAGCATTGTTTTAATTCAATTTATTTGATGGATCGCTAGCACGAGAAGAAGAATTTATCAGGCAACAAGCACGTCAGATAAGTATTGCACATTATTAATTATTAAATAAAAAAATTAATGTTTTTGATGAATTGATATTTGTGTGATTTTTTTTATTATTTTCTAGGTTATGTACATTAAATTGCTGGGAGCTCTTATGGACTTCATGATTTTGTGGACTAATTTAAGTATTGTAAATGTTTAAAATGATTTAATCTGTGTGATTATACGTGGGGATGCTCCATAAAACCAACACAAAGCAGGATCCGAGACATCAATTTCAGATTTCTACAACAGCAGCTACAAGGAGGATTAATGGTCAGCCAATGCCCATTTATTATTATTTATTTTGTGCTTCTTCAGGACCTAGATGAAAAGGAACGCTGCTCAAAATATAAGATGGACTGCTTGAAACGGTTACAAAATCTAAAGTTATGTAAGTGAATAATTCCTTACTTATTTTGAGTATTGACGCATTGGCGCTATTTTTTATTAATCTTTGAGTTTATTGTAAATAATTTATAATTTGCAAACTAATTTATAGGTAAAATAGATCCTAATTATGGCAACATTCACACATTATGATTCAGTCGCTGGGGTAAGTAATAATTGACACTTCTAAAATAATGAAGAAGCCAGGATGCGACACTTATATCATATATTTAATTTATTAATATTAATTAATTTAAAATGGCTGCAGAATTACTTAGAAGTCCCATCGGACAAAACAAAAAAACAGGTATTTCATCTTTTTTATTTTTCTAATAGTGTGTTCAATCTGGATAAGATCTGTTCTCCGGAGTACAAACACTCTCCTTGTTAGTATAAACTATATTTATTTGTCAGTAATTGTAAAAAAACTTTATAAAAACTTTATATGAATTTCAGCTGAACATTTGATATACTTTCGCCAAACTTGAAGAGTCAATGCACAAGTTCGGCTCAGTCTTGTTGGCCAACCCCATATCAAGTTTAGCCAAACCTAAAGTTTATATAAAGTTCATATAAACTTTAATTTTTTTACGCGGGTATTTATTATTTGTATTATCAATATATTGCCAATATGTTGCCAAAGTAGTCAATATATTGCCAATATGTTACCAAAGTATTGTGAATATATTGCCAATATGTTGCCAAAGTATTGTCAATATATTGCCAATATGTTGCCAAAGTATTGTCAATATATTGCCAATATGTTGCCAATATGTTGCCAATATATTGCCAATATGTTAATTCCGAGTCCGTGTAAAATAAAATCTAGCTGAACCCTCGATTAAGTTTTATAATAGCCTGGGAATCATCTAGCTATAGTATATCTATAATATGTTTACGCTTACCAAATATTTTTAAACTGATTTTTTATAATATATTAGTATATGCTGAACAAATCGATATCATTACAATTAATTGGATCATATCTTTGCTAAAATCGGTATTATGAGAAATCGTGGATTTATGTCACGCATCTTAGTAATTATTCGGATGACCAAAGACAGACGTTCATTCCCGTTTTCATTCACTTGAGGTAATAAAAGATCATCAATTCGACGGTAGTATGACAATTTGGAAGACACGAAACATATTGGCGATATATTGATAATACTTTGGCAATATGTTGGCAACATATTGGCAACATATTGGCAATATATTGGCAACATATTGGCAACATATTGGCAATATATTGACAATACTTTGGCAACATATTGGCAATATATTGACAATACTTTGGCAACATATTGGCAATATATTCACAATACTTTGGTAACATATTGGCAATATATTGACTACTTTGGCAACATATTGGCAATATATTGATAATACAAATAATAAATACCCGCGTAAAAAAATTAAAGTTTATATGAACTTTATATAAACTTTAGGTTTGGCTAAACTTGATATGGGTTGGCCAACAAGACTGAGCCGAACTTGTGCATTGACTCTTCAAGTTTGGCGAAAGTATATCAAATGTTCAGCTGAAATTCATATAAAGTTTTTATAAAGTTTTTTTACAATTACTGACAAATAAAATATAGTTTATACTAACAAGGAGAGTGTTTGTACTCCGGAGAACAGATCTTATCCAGATTGAACACACTATTAGAAAAATAAAAAAGATGAAATACCTGTTTTTTTGTTTTGTCCGATGGGACTTCTAAGTAATTCTGCAGCCATTTTAAATTAATTAATATTAATAAATTAAATATATGATATAAGTGTCGCATCCTGGCTTCTTCATTATTTTAGAAGTGTCAATTATTACTTACCCCAGCGACTGAATCATAATGTGTGAATGTTGCCATAATTAGGATCTATTTTACCTATAAATTAGTTTGCAAATTATAAATTATTTACAATAAACTCAAAGATTAATAAAAAATAGCGCCAATGCGTCAATACTCAAAATAAGTAAGGAATTATTCACTTACATAACTTTAGATTTTGTAACCGTTTCAAGCAGTCCATCTTATATTTTGAGCAGCGTTCCTTTTCATCTAGGTCCTGAAGAAGCACAAAAATAATAATAATAAATGGGCATTGGCTGACCATTAATCCTCCTTGTAGCTGCTGTTGTAGAAATCTGAAATTGATGTCTCGGATCCTGCTTTGTGTTGGTTTTATGGAGCATCCCCACGTATAATCACACAGATTAAATCATTTTAAACATTTACAATACTTAAATTAGTCCACAAAATCATGAAGTCCATAAGAGCTCCCAGCAATTTAATGTACATAACCTAGAAAATAATAAAAAAAATCACACAAAATATCAATTCATCAAAAACATTAATTTTTTTATTTAATAATTAATAATGTGCAATACTTATCTGACGTGCTTGTTGCCTGATAAATTCTTCTTCTCGTGCTAGCGATCCATCAAATAAATTGAATTAAAACAATGCTGAAGTGTCACAGGTGAGATGGTGACCGGTCCTACAATTTACAAATTGCGCGATTGTTGGACTCTGCGTTTAGCAAAACCCTTTTACGCTCGCTCGATACGCTCGTTCTTGACAGATCCTCTGTAAAAATAATCTATTTAATTATTATTTATTTTATATCTTTTTCACCGATAGTACGATTAAACTTTTATATAATTAATTTTATTTTTGAAAATTTAAACAATATTGGAAACTAGAACCAGTGTTTTTTTTCATACAATATTGTTAATGCATAGCGTATTACGGTCTCAACCAATCAGACGAGGTTTATAGAGAGCTAATAAGAAAGAGAAAGAAACAAAGTGTGAGATTGCATACATGTAGAAAACTCAAGTCTATAAATGTATGACCTCGAAAAGTTTTCGACGTATTTTACATAGTTTTCTACAACGTAGAGAACTGTATTTTCGACATACAGTTTTCTACTTACCCATCCCTGGATTGGATGCAACGTATTTTTGGAGAATTATATACACATAACTTCTTAACCTCTTCACAACTAATCACACACTCAACGAGGTCGATATTTTTTAAATTGATGGATGGAAAGAGATAGCATAGATTATGTAGTATATTGGAAAGGAAACATAAAAACTTGCAATTATTGCAGATTAGGCAGATTATTTTATTTAATCAATTTTCCAATGGGTTTATTTATTCTAGAAACTAAAAAGTAATTCTACGAGAGTGCAAATTCTATGAGAGTGTAGCAGTAAATATTAGATATGTATACTTTAATTTAATATACATAGTGCATATTTATCATTTAAATTATAATTATTTTTACTTTGTGATTGATTTTGTTTTACAGGTACAATAAATCAAGTGTTTTAATATTGCATATTTTAATAAATAAAAGCAGAATTTTAGTTTTGTTTTCAATTTGTCAAGTGAAGGTATGTAAGTGAAAATATAATAAATAAATATTAATAATGATAATGTTTGAAATTTATTGTTAGTTTATTAAAATGTTATTTTCCAGAAAATGTTGCACAGGTTCTGGGGTGATATTGATCATAAAAACAACTGAAACATAAATTTTTACGACACCAAGAACATTTTATAAATGAAATTCTCTGGTTACAAACACATTTTGCTGGGCGTACAATCTTGGAAAAGCAGACTTGCTTCACGTTCATAAAGACATCTTTTTTATCAATGAGCCTTGATGCGTACCAAGCATATCGTACCATTTCAGTGAAAATTGGAGCAGATAATTGGTTTTGCACTAACGAATGAATTTTAACACAATCTTCTCTAGAATTGATTTGCCGCTTTTGTTCTATTAAAAAGGTACAATTCTGTAATTCTTTTATAAATATTTTCACCTGCCTATGGAAATAAACATCTAGCGGTTGGTTGAAACTGGTACATCCAGGTGGAATCGTTTTTACTGTCCAGGTGGGTTCATTATTATTATTCTTAAAATTTTCAAAGAATTTAGTATCCTTTTGCCCGCTCCAACTATCCAATAAAAGTATAAATTTTTCTTTTTTTATGTAAGAAGCTAATGTATTTCTTACATACATGCCGAACAGTGCAGAGGACAACTTTCCAGATTTTGAACAAACAACTGTGACATTTTTAAACTCTTCGGAGAGAGCCGATACTTTTGCTGCAATTACAGGTCCGAATTCACCCTTCTGTTCTTGCAAACATATAAATACAAGAGGCAACAATTTCCCAGAGGCTGTGATTGTGTACTGTGCAGTATAGCTGTGGGTCACTTTATTCATATCGCCTATATCCACTTCAACAGATTTAGTGCCCTTATGTTCCAAGGTTCGTAATACGTTCATTCTGTATTCGCATCCAATTTGGTCTGTGTTAAGCACATAATCTTGGTTGTAATTCCTTATTTGCATCGAACATTCATTTGCAAAATTTGTTGAAGCTTCCAGAATTTTTTCCAGGGATTTACTCTCGGTAGGCTTGATATATCTAGTAATTTTTCTTTGACTTATTTTGTATTCTTTTTTTAGTTTATTGGACCAGGAACTTGAAGCGCAGAAAATAAAATGTTCGCTCTGGAATTGACCAGCTGCCTGTAATCCCCATTCTTGTAAATTACGGGTCGTAACTGGTGTTTTAACCTCTCTTGCTTCAACAAATCTATCATACACCCAATTATTTATGAAACGTTGCTTTTCAATTCTTGTACCACCTTTTTCAACCTCTGATCTCCATCTAGTCAGTTCATCCATGCGAGTCAGAGCTGATCCACCAGCTTTTTGTGTCGATGGTAATTTCCAGTTTGGATGCTCTCTTGCAAGGTTCAATATTTTAATTTTGGTATCGATTGGAATATAATATATACATTTTCTTTTCTTTTCCGGTTCATACTCATTTAAATTTGATTGACTTTCAAGTTCTACAATTTAAAGAATTTTGAAGCTACTGTTTTAAAATTTTGAAAAGATTACAATTAAATAAATTGAATACAAAATTTAAAAAAGCTACCAGATTCATCAGATGTTTCCACCATTGAATTTGAACTTTGTGAAAATTTGCCTTCTAAATTTTCACCTAAATTTTCCTCAAATTTGCCTTCTGAATTTTCACCTGAATTTTTCTCAAATTCACTGTTGATAAATAAATACTCCTCCTCAACAGGAACTAAATTACTAAAATAATTAATTAACAATTTGCCATTTCCTTTCCAGTTGATTCAATATAAAGATCAGGAATTTTTGGCATTCTATTTTCAATTATGAAATCTCTTTGTTTTAAATATTCTACACATACATTAAAACAACCAGTAAAAAATTCATTTGAAAAATCTTTTGCAGATTTATTAATAAATAAACAATTTTCATCGACTTCATCCATTTTTGCTTGAATTTTATAAATAATTCAGTATTTAAATTATTTACGAGAATTAATTACAAATAATTAATTAAAATTTAAAGAAATAAATCTATAATAAACGATAAATAATAAAGAAATACAAATAAAGAATTGCAAACAAATAATAATTAGAGCGGTAACTTTATCATTTAAACATTGACTAATAGTCAAACACGGATAATTTTAAAAAAATTCGCCAAAAATACGTTGCATCCATCTTACTCTTTGTTTCTTTCTCTTTCTTATTAGCTCTCTATAAACCTCGTCTGATTGGTTGAGACCGTAATACGCTATGCATTAACAATATTGTATGAAAAAAACACTGGTTCTAGTTTCCAATATTGTTTAAATTTTCAAAAATAAAATTAATTATATAAAAGTTTAATCGTACTATCGGTGAAAAAGATATAAAATAAATAATAATTAAATAGATTATTTTTACAGAGGATCTGTCAAGAACGAGCGTATCGAGCAAGCGTAAAGGGTTTTGCTAAACGCAGAGTCCAACAATCGCGCAATTTGTAAATTATAGGACCGGTCACCATCTCACCTGTGACACTTCAGCATTGTTTTGATTCAATTTATTTGATGGATCGCTAGCACGAGAAGAAGAATTTATCAGGCAACAAGCACGTCAGATAAGTATTGCACATTATTAATTATTAAATAAAAAAATTAATGTTTTTGATGAATTGATATTTTGTGTGATTTTTTTTATTATTTTCTAGGTTATGTGCATTAAATTGCTGGGAGCTCTTATGGACTTCATGATTTTGTGGACTAATTTAAGTATTGTAAATGTTTAAAATGATTTAATCTGTGTGATTATACGTGGGGATGCTCCATAAAACCAACACAAAGCAGGATCCGAGACATCAATTTCAGATTTCTACAACAGCAGCTACAAGGAGGATTAATGGTCAGCCAATGCCCATTTATTATTATTTATTTTTGTGCTTCTTCAGGACCTAGATGAAAAGGAACGCTGCTCGAAATATAAGATGGACTGCTTGAAACGGTTACAAAATCTAAAGTTATGTAAGTGAATAATTCCTTACTTATTTTGAGTATTGACGCATTGGCGCTATTTTTTATTAATCTTTGAGTTTATTGTAAATAATTTATAATTTGCAAACTAATTTATAGGTAAAATAGATCCTAATTATTTCATCTTTTTTATTTTTCTAATAGTGTGTTCAATCTGGATAAGATCTGTTCTCCGGAGTACAAACACTCTCCTTGTAAGTTTAGCTGAACTCAATATTAACGTGATAGCAAGTTCAGGTTTATAAAGTCATATAATGTTGATATCAACATACCCAAAGAAAAATTTTAGAAATCTTCTTTAACTGACATCAGTAAGAATACATCGGTTAGAAAAATGGTAAAATAGATAATTTGTGGTTTTTTAAATATCTTCTTTCAGGTATGTCTTCAAAACTAAGGAAATGGACAACACTTTTCAGAGACGGATTCGAATTTTTTGGAATATATCTCCGTTTTTCTAACCGATGTATTCTTACTGATGTCAGTTAAAGAAGATTTCTAAAATTTTTCTTTGGGTATGTTGATATCAACATTATATGACTTTATAAACCTGAACTTGCTATCACGTTAATATTGAGTTCAGCTAAACTTAGTATAAACTATATTTTATTTGTCAGTAATTGTAAAAAAACTTTATAAAAACTTTATATGAATTTCAGCTGAACATTTGATATACTTTCGCCAAACTTGAAGAGTCAATGCACAAGTTCGGCTCAGTCTTGTTGGCCAACCCCATATCAAGTTTAGCCAAACCTAAAGTTTATATAAAGTTCATATAAACTTTAATTTTTTTACGCGGGTATTTATTATTTGTATTATCAATATATTGCCAATATGTTGCCAAAGTAGTCAATATATTGCCAATATGTTACCAAAGTATTGTGAATATATTGCCAATATGTTGCCAAAGTATTGTCAATATATTGCCAATATGTTGCCAAAGTATTGTCAATATATTGCCAATATGTTGCCAAAGTATTGTCAATATATTGCCAATATGTTGCCAATATGTTGCCAATATATTGCCAATATGTTGCCAATATGTTGCCAACATATTGCCAAAGTATTATCAATATATCGCCAATATGTTTCGTGTCTTCCAAATTGTCAATACTACCGTCGAATTGATGATCTTTTATTACCTCAAGTGAATGAAAACGGGAATGAACGTCTGTCTTTGGTCATCCGAATAATTACTAAGATGCGTGACATAAATCCACGATTTCTCATAATACCGATTTTTAGCAAAGATATGATCCAATTAATTGTAATGATATCGATTTGTTCAGCATATACTAATATATTATAAAAAATCAGTTTAAAAATATTTGGTAAGCGTAAACATATTATAGATATACTATAGCTAGATGATTCCCAGGCTATTATAAAACTTAATCGAGGGTTCAGCTAGATTTTATTTTACACGGACTCGGAATTAACTTACTAGCAATATTATTGCTAATATACTACCAATATATTGCGAATTTATGGTAGTTATTCATTGGCATTTTGTATATTGAATATTCAATTCAATTCAACAGCCAGACTATTGCAATTATTATCCTAAACATTTGGAACGAGTTTTCCAAAATATTTATTAAGTCTGAAACACAATGAATTGTAATTTTAACGAAGTAACTTTTTTCGAGCACGTTTGCTCTTGCAGTGCGGACGTCGGAGAGCGTCCGCGACGGGCTTACTCCGCGAGTACAAAATTTGATGAGCGCGAACGTCGGAGAGCGCCCGCGGCGGGCTTACTCCGCGAACACAAAATTTGATGTGCGCGAACATCGGAGAGCGCTCGCGGTAGCATTATGTTTTTTTAAACGGAGAATTGAGGCTTGAGCTAAATTTCATTTTACACGGACTAGGAATTATTTACCTAGCAATATTATTGCCAATATACTTGCAAAATTAATTAATATATTTCCAATATGTAGCGATATATCTTTATGGTAAACGTATTTATTGGCTATATTGTACACAAAACTTAATTAAATTCAAAACTTTATTGTCTTAAAATTTGTCATAAAGGTTTCAATAAATTAATGTAAATACGATGAGATTAAAAACTGTAATAATCTCATATTTATAACGCACGCGTATCATAGATTTAGTAAGTAAATTAATAATAGTAGTAATGAATTTATTAGTCTGCGGTCTAATTCAAACTTAAATAAAAATCATTTCCGTGATTGTACATTTTATTCATACAATCAATCTCGTAAAATATATTTTGCGATTCATTCGCTTTCGCGATCTTCGCTTCTGCTATACGCATTAGCTATGTTCAGGCGCCTCGGCCGCTTCGCTCGTTGACCTGTTGCATTTGTCTCGCGCGGCAACGCCGCTCACCTTTCTTCCCTAATCCGGCCTCTGATTGGCCCATTTCAAAATTTAATTACGCCTCGCCTAATTAATATTTTTTAAAAATTCCGACGGGGTTATGCTCGAATTAATTTTCTGAATCGGAATATATATATATATATATATATATATATATATATATATATATATGTTACCTATGTTTCTGGATCACCCTGTATATATATATATGTATATATATATATATATATATATATATATATATATATATATACATATATATATATATAACATATATATAACATATATATATGACATATATATATATATATGTTGAATACTGAATTCTTAGACACGGCGGCGGCGGCGGCGGCGAAATATTTATATACAATAAAGATATATATTGTGACATGGCAGTTTGTAATGCATGTCACTTATAGACTATATTCGTTGGTTGTAAGAAAGCATTCCAAAGTCCCTTATAAGGAATAAAGAAGCGTTCACTCGGAATCTAGCTAAGCCAGACCGTGAAGAAAGAACTCGGACTTTTAGTTATTGACATGCGCACACACACAAACGCTATTACAGCAAATTTTCTAATTCCTTTGAAAACCTTGCAGCTCCTTAAAAATCCTTTTAGCACCTTGGTAGTCCTTCTAGCTCTTTGAAAGTCTAGCTTTGAAGATGATGACCAGCTATGAATAACGCCGAGCTGTACCAAGTCCGTATGTTATTGTACTCGAGCTTCTACCAGTAAACCGCACTTAAAATAGATATTAAAAACAAGGACAAATTCGACATTAATTTGAGTTTAATATAAGGAACAATTATCGCTTGTTTGGTTTACAAGCTGTTCCTGTATACGTTATTAATGTCGAGCTTGCAGAATGGCATGTTGATTGTAAGGTGCGAGAAGGAGAGAGAGAGAAAGAGAGAAGTCGCGCTATACACACAGTATACGCACGTCGGATCGGCCGAGTCAAGCGGACGAGATGGGACTGTTGTGTCAAGCGCATGCGCGCGGACTCGCTGCTCGGCTCAACACGACAAACTCGGTGATTCCGAGTCGGGCCGTCGAACGAGACGTTAAACATAGATTTTACTTAGTTATTACGAGAGTGGTTATATTTTTAGTAATTGTTTAATTTCGAGCATCTTCAGGTGAGAGTTCCTGTCTAAACTCCCTGTTTCCAGCTTCCCGTGTAAGCTGTGATTGTGCGTGTGTGTGCGGTAATCGCGTGTGCTAAATATATAAATTTTGCCGCGTGAACGCGGCTGGCGACCGTGACTAGTTTATTCGTTTATTTATTGTATTATTATTATTTTATGAATATTAGATTATCTAGCTACAAATAAAAGTGTTGTTATTTTATGATATGGGAGCCGTTCACCCTGATCCCCAGTGAACGTGTTTTAATATATATATATATATATATATATATATATATATATATATATATATATATATATAGTATAAGTATTTAGACGCCGCCGTGTCTAAGATTTCAGGATTCAATATATATATATACACACATACACATACATATATATGTGTGAATTGTAACCCAGGTAGATAAGTTCTAAAGATTATTTTGAACAAAAGTTGTTTTTAATGTTTTTTCAAAAAAATCAATAGATTTTGAGATAAATGGCTTTAAAAATATAAATTTTTCTAAAAAAATTGAAAAATTTCCATTTTTCATGGTGGAATAACTCTTAGGCAAATTATTTTTAACACCTAAAAATTTTTTTCTATCTTCTGAAAGATATTTCCAGCCTGTTTTCAAATTTTGGAGCGATTTAAAATTTTCATCGTACCCCTTTACGTGAAATAGCCCATATATACTAGGTGGGTTTCGCCCCCCTGCGCTCTTCGATCGCCAACCCCCTATTTTTAATTTCAAAAAAGGTTTTTCGAAATAAATTTATCTAAAATAATGTTTTAAATTGTATTATTTTTCACTACCATGGACACCTTAAAAATTGAACAGATTCACACAACACCTTGGAGGTATTGCTATAGTTATTAGAATTTATAAATAAAAGTTTACCAAATTTAGTGTAATGAAATCAGAATAAAATAATAAAAAAAATAAAGACATATTAAATGTTAACTGTAAATTTTAAACTATACTAGGGGGGTACCCCCTACTCGCTTCGCTCGTCAACCCCCGATTGCGGCTTGAAAATTGTGCATTTGTTATAATTTATAGTATTATAAATTTTATTTTAAAAATAAACTTGCTTCAAAAGGTTGAAAATTGTTGTTTTCGGTACAGGTGTGAAAATAGAAAATATTCTCTCACAAGTGTGTCGAACGATATTAATCGATATCACACACTGTATAGAAAATAAATTATATAACTTCTGTTTATATGTAATAGTTTATATATATATTATATATATATATATATATATATATATATATATATATATATAGTATAAGTATTTAGACGCCGCCGTGTCTAAGATTTCAGGATTCAATATATATATACACACATACACATACATATATATGTGTGAATTGTAACCCAGGTAGATAAGTTCTAAAGATTATTTTGAACAAAGTTGTTTTTAATGTTTTTTCAAAAAAATCAATAGATTTTGAGATAAATGGCTTTAAAAATATAAATTTTTCTAAAAAATTGAAAATTTCCATTTTTCATGGTGGAATAACTCTTAGGCAAATTATTTTTAACACCTAAAAATTTTTTTCTATCTTCTGAAAGATATTTCCAGCCTGTTTTCAAATTTTGGAGCGATTTAAAATTTTCATCGTACCCCTTTACGTGAAATAGCCCATATATACTAGGTGGGTTTCGCCCCCCTGCGCTCTTCGATCGCCAACCCCCTATTTTTAATTTCAAAAAGGTTTTTCGAAATAAATTTATCTAAAATAATGTTTTAAATTGTATTATTTTTTCACTACCATGGACACCTTAAAAATTGAACAGATTCACACAACACCTTGGAGGTATTGCTATAGTTATTAGAATTTATAAATAAAAGTTTACCAAATTTAGTGTAATGAAATCAGAATAAAAATAATAAAAAAAATAAAGACATATTAAATGTTAACTGTAAATTTTAAACTATACTAGGGGGGTACCCCCTACTCGCTTCGCTCGTCAACCCCCGATTGCGGCTTGAAAATTGTGCATTTGTTATAATTTATAGTATTATAAATTTTATTTTAAAAATAAACTTGCTTCAAAAGGTTGAAAATTGTTGTTTTCGGTACAGGTGTGAAAATAGAAAATATTCTCTCACAAGTGTGTCGAACGATATTAATCGATATCACACACTGTATAGAAAATAAATTATATAACTTCTGTTTATATGTAATAGTAATGTAAAAATATATGCAAACTGGATGGTAGTTTTGAATCATTCTGTATCATCACACATATGCTGACATATCCACATTCACTCACCCAGACCAACTCTCACACCCCAACATCTTCCCATACTCGTCCCCATCTACCCACCCACACTAACATCTACCCACACACGCCCACATCCAACCATCCACACCTACCCTCGCACACTCACATCAACCCATACACACACTTACACCTACCTGCACCCACCCTCACATACCTGCATCCACTTTCAAATGCACATACATATACCTATCCATCCTCATGCACTCAAGTTTCACGTTTCACATTCACATCCACCCACGCACGTGTCAAAATTTAGATTTTATTTCTGTATTTGCCTGCAATTCGGGTCAGTCATCCGCTGTATTATATTAGTATTATTATACTAGTATATTATACTAGTATGTATTATTATTATTATTGATTGAGTCGGGCCTATAAGGCCTCCGAGCGCATGGGTAGTCCCTTGGCGTCCCTCTGATACGGTGGGCTCATTCAAAGATATTATTCCAGAAGGAAATTATTCTTGGAATGTCCTCTGCCGTAAAGTCTATACACTGCAGAAGGAATTCCCCAAGATGGGTTCTCCTTCTCTCCATGAGGACTGGGCACTTGCAGATGATATGCAATGTTGTCTCATCCTCTAATTTACAGAATATACATGTTGGACTTTCGCTTCGTCCTATCATATGTCTGTATTTAAGTAACGCGCCGTGGCCAGTTATCACAGCTACTACTAATCTTGCGTTCCTCTTGCTTAACTTGGGGATTTGGGAAGCCCAGTCTCCTAGCGTTTGGGGTTTAATAAAGCTTTTTGCTACACAACAGCCCGGCCCATTATTCCAGGCCTCTTCGTGTTTCTTGGCTATCCACTCTCGGGTTATCTTTACGAATTCCGACTTGCAGATGCCAACAATTGGCTCCGGTCCAATGAACCGTTCCCTGCTTGCTTGTTTAGCAAGTATGTATGCCACTTCGTTTCCCCTGATGCCAATGTGACTTGGCACCCATAGTAAGGTCACAGAGCGGAAGCCAGCCAGTTCAATCAGAGCATGGTGGCACTCCGTCACCAGTTGGGATCTGTTGACAGGTGCGTCCAGGGCTTCTAAAGCACTCCTACTGTCCGAGCAAATATACAGATGCTCGTTGGATTTGTAGGAGGCCGCCCAGTGTGTACAGTAGATAATGGCCAGCAGCTCCGCTTGGTGCACAGTCGTGTACGCTCCGAGCGGTATGGTCTGTCCTTTTCCATCCCTTCTTCTGTAGACACCGGCTCCTGAGCCTCCCGCATTCTTTGAGCCGTCTGTATACCAGACCTCTCCAGATGCGAGAAGTTGAGCCTTTTGAGATGTCCAGTCTTCTTTTGAAGGAAGACTGATCCTGTATTTCTTGTCAAAGAGGTAGACAGTAGTCGCCTTGTCCATGGGCATGTCTTGCAGGCCTCCATAGAAGTTGGCTCCCAATGTCTTCCCCTTTCCTCCGCCCCTCCTTCAACTCTGAGGAGTCCTTTGGCTGCCTCTGCTTCAATCGTGAGGGCCAAGGGCTCTATGCCCAGAAGAGCCCCTAGGGCAGCCGTTGGCGAAGCCTTAGCCGTTCCCAGGGCGCATCTCAGCACAAGGCCTCTCAGCCTCTCTAATTGAGAGATTGCAGATCTGAGTGCTGTTTTCTCCCCCCATATTGTAGCTGCATACAACAGTCTGGGTTTGAGAACTGCATTGTACAATCATTTAGTTGTGGCTGGTTTTAGTCCCCAATTTCTACCAATGGCTCTTCTGAGCTGCCAGAGTCCATTGATAAATTTTCGGCTTTTATCCTCAAGATGCCTCTTCCATGACAGTTTGCTGTCAAAGATGACTCCGAGGTATTTCATCTCTTTTGATATATTAAGAGACTGACCATTAAGTTTTAGGGCAAAGTTAGTGGCCCATTTGTATTTCTTGGTGAAGACCACTACCTCAGTTTTATCCGGGTTGACATTAAGTCCTTTATCTTTGCACCATTTTGCAACAAGGTTTATGGCCTGTTGAAGACGCTCCAAGACGGTTTGCAGGAAGGGTCCACGACCGATGATTAAAATGTCATCAGCATAGCCCACTGCTTGGTGACCATTACTTGATAGCGTATCTAATAAGTTATCTACTACAAGACACCATAGGAGGGGTGATATCACCCCTACTTGTGGGCAACCTGAGTTAACATTGCCTCTGATCGTGGTGTCCCCTTTGGTAGTTTCCAGCAGGCGGTTGCCTAGCATGTGGCATGTCCATTCAACAAGCATCTCGGGAATTCCGTGATCAATCATTGCTGACTTGATGACCCCCCGAGACGTATTGTTGAAGGCCCCCTCTATGTCCATTGCAACCGCCACTGCGAATTCTCCACATTCAAGTTGTTTATGGATGAGCTGCTTAGCCCTATATAGAGCGGTCTCCGTTGAGTGTCCTGCTCTGTAGGCATGTTGATCCTTGTTCAGAGGCTTGTTTTTCAAGACCCCGTCCCTTAAGAATCTATCTACCAGCCTTTCCAAACTCTTTAGTATGAATGAGGTCAGACTGATAGGCCGAAAATCCTTCGGTGTGGTGTAACTTTGTCTTCCCGCTTTCGGGATGAAAACCACCCTCACTCCCTGCCACGCTACAGGCACGTGACCAAGAACGAGGCTGGCTCTGAAGATCTTTATCAGCGGCTCTAGGATACAATCCTCTGCCCTCTGAAGAAGAACCACAAAAATTTCATCTGTACCAGGGGATTTGTAGGGTCGAAAGGAGCGTATAGCCCATTTCACCCTATCTTCAGTGATAATAACCTTTGCCAGGTCTTAATGGCAGCGCCACTGCGACGCCTTCCATCTGTTCCTGAAATCGATTATTTTCCTGTTATCAGTTCCTAGCTCCGAGAAGCCTGGGAAGTGGCTACTGATCAGGTACACTAGGGTAACCTCGTCAGAAGTTGAGAACTTATTATCTGGAAGCTTGAGCGAGCCAAGGGCAGCTTCCGGGTTCTTGGACAGAATCTTGTCCAGTCTTGAAGCCTCGTTTCCGCCCTCAACCTCCTCGCAGAAAGCGGCCCAGCTTTCCTTCTGTGCTCTTCTAATTTCGGATCTGTACCGATCTCTTTCCTTTTTATAAGTGTTCCAAGGAATTTTCCCTTGTCTGGCCTTTTTGAGAAGGTTCCGTATGGATCCTCTCAATAGTTCTAGTTTACCTGACCACCAGCGGATTTGGCCTTTAGGCATCCTCCTACTTAGCGGACAGTTATTCTCGAAGGCTTGGCGGAGTGCTTCAGTCAGCTTCCGCGCTGCCTTCTCCAGCATGGGAATGTCTCTTATAGCACCTGGAAGGTCCTCAAGGATCCTTTCCAAGTCCCGTCCTGAGGAACCGAAGCTCTTCCAGCGGACCACACTCCCCCACCAATTCCATGGCGATCTGAGCATGATCCGACAGCGTCGGCTCGTCCGTGACCATCCAGCTTTTAATTCTGTCAGAAAGGGCCGAGGAGCATAGTGAAATATCAATGACCTCCGCCCTTACAGCATTTTGGAAAGTAGGTTTACTTCCGGTATTAAGAATGTCCAGTTCCGTGGTGACGAGATAGTCCACCAGTGCGGATCCCCTCTTATTCACATGTGAGCTACCCCATAGTTCATGATGCGCATTTGCATCACATCCTATTAGGATTGGCCAGTTATGTTCCTGACAGTGGCTAATCAGCCTGACAACCTCCTTCGGCGGAACATCGGTGTCTTCATAGGGAAAGTAGGCTGAGGCAATGATAAGCCTACCCATCTCCTTTACGTTAATGGAAACCACCATTAAATCTTTTGTACAGAAATCCCAAAGGGGGACACTATTTAGTCCCTTGCAGACAATGCCTGCCCTTGGTCTGTCTGCTGTCGGGTCTCTGTAGCATTGTAGGCTATCTAGTCCTTTGATGGACCCCTTCACAATCCAAGGCTCTTGGATTAGCGAGAGACCTGTGTGCACCGTAACCATGCTTCTCTGCAATATTGCAGAGGCGCCTTTGCTATGGTGCAAGTTAATTTGGGTTATTGACAGAGTTGGAGGAGCCAATTATGTGCTCTCCACCTCCATCTCAACCACCTCCCCCGGCGGACCTTTCTGAGTCACTTTAAATGTAACTCGTCCCAGGTCCAGCCAGGGTCTAAAATCTAGGGCCTTAAGGGCCCTGACTTGGGACTCAGGCAACAAAAAGATTCGGAGGTAGAAGTCCTCCCTCTCTTGCCTTCCTGATTCATCCGAGAGGTTGATAGCTCTCCAGCATGATGTTTTAAGGGAGGGGTTGAACTCCTCCAGGCGCCGCAGCACTACGGCCGACTCCTCTATTGGCTTAGGGAGTCAGACCACTGCCTTCAGCATTTTCTGGAGGAGCTCAGTCCCTCCTGCCTTGAAAGCTACCCCCTCGGGCATCAGGGAGGCCGCTTTGGAGAGCAGCCATTCCCTGGATATTTGGTTCGAGGCCTCGAAGACCAGAGCTCCCTCGACGCAGCTCGATGATTCAAATCTTGGGTATTGCGCCGGTGGGGTGGTCCTCAAGACCTCTCTAAAGGCGGCCCTGACTTTGCCGAGATCCTCCTGGGTGAGAGGCACCTCAGGATAGTTCTCAGCGGTCAGGACCACCATGAGAGGGTTGGACCTTTGTGCGGCCGTAAGTCCTCCCTTGTGAGGGGCTTTGGGCTCAGCACTAGCCCCTGGTCCCTTCTGTGAACTCGGCGGGCCACAGTGTCTTTTGTTGCCCGGCGATCCGAGGGGCGAGTCTCTAGCCTCTTTCCTTCTCTTCGTAATCGCCAGGGTTTGGTTCGACACTGTATTTGGTGGGCCATCTTTGGCCTCCGCCTTCAGTTTTTTCAATTTCTTCCGGTAGGCCCCACACCTCTTGGTCGGTAGATGTGGACCAAACACCGGAAGGCTGTGTGAACTACCAGGTTCGGGGGCACGTAGACCCTCTGGCTCTGTAGAGCCAGAGGTCACAGTCTCAGGAGCCGAGTAGTCCATCTGGGGGATTTGAGGTCCCTCCTTGGCTGTCGTATCTCCAATCTCATGGGCTAGTGGACCGCTTAGCGCCGAAGCACCAGGGTTCCCAGCCTCTAGAGACAGAGACAGAGGATTGGTTACGGGGGTTTGGGTCGCCTCCCTTTGGGTCGCGTTGGCGTGAGCCTCGGCTTCCTTCGGGGGCGGATCCACCTCCCTTTTGTTGTTTTTGTTTTGTTTTTTTAAAAATTTCTCCATTTTTGGTCCCACGAGTATGGAGGAAATATCGTCAACCCCGGCAGAGCCTCATGCCGTATTATGTCTTTCGACGGGTAAGGCTAATTACTTGGGGAGGGCGCACGGTATCCCCAAGGCTCCGTTAACGACCCCTAGTTGCTTACCACACTCAGATTGGGGGGGGTGTATCTACCTATCCAGGTCCACCACGTCCAGATAGGGGGTTGTTCTTTGGTTCTCTCCGGAATCGTTGAGCTTCCTTGGACCCCTCAAATAAAGGGGACAAGTCAGCCCTGAACCCCCGTCCGTCCTTCATCGGGCTCCCCCCCCCTTCATCGGACCCAGAGAAGGGGTAGGCCAAGGTCAGGCTGGGGTAACAGCGGACCTCCGCCCCCCATCCTCCGCATCCTTCCAGGGCAGAGTGAGAGTCCCAGCGCTGGCCCAGGAGAGCTCCTATTAGGGAGATCCAGGCAAGTCATCGGGACCCATACCCGATCCGTGACAGCCGGGAGAGTCAGGGCCTTTAGCCCCAAAATCCCGGAAATTAAGCCTCTCCACCCGCTCGGGACCAGGGATTTAAGTTCCCTAAGGGATTGCTCCTAATAGGGTCCTAGCCTCCCTGACCCGAACTTCGTCAAGGTCCCACAACCCCTAGGAGAGGCATCCAGGGTAACAAACATATGATTCAAAATGATTACCCTTTATATTCCAATTTTGTCTATAGCAGGTATGTTTGAATAATGCTGCATCTCACAGATCCATATCCAACCATTCACACCTTTCCATACACACCCACCACCCACACTCGCCACTACCCACCGATCGTCATGCACTCACATTTCACGTTTCGCATGCATATCCACCCACACGCACATGCTAATTTTAACATTTAGAATTCAAATGTGTAGAAGCCTGCATTTTGGGTCCGTTATCCCCTGTATAAAGGAATCCCGTAACGTATATATACCGGATGGCACAAACATGATTCAAAAAGATGGGTATATTTGAACTCTGTATCTCATACACATGCTCACACACCCATATCCAACCATCCACACTTACTCGCATACATCCACATCAACAAATACATACTCACTTCTACCTGCCCACATCCACCCTCACGCACCACATATACTTCCAGATACACATACATGCACCTATCCATCCTCACACACTCAAGTTTCACGTTTTACATGTCCATCCACCCACGCATAACTCCCATGTATACATAAAGGGTGGCTTAAACATGATTCAAAAAGATCACCCTGTTTATTAAAATTTTGTCTTTAGGGGGCACTTTTGAATCACTCAGTATCTCACACACTCATGTATCATGTATTATAGACACATCAACCCATAGATACCCACACTCGGGTTAAAATTTAGAATTCAAATGTTTAATAGCCTACAATACGAGTCCAACGTACACTGATACATCAGTCCCATTACGCCTGCAAGCTGTAAAATATACGATTGAAAAAGACCACCCTGTATATTTCAATTTTACGTCCAGCGGCCACCGCTGCAGCTGTTTGAAAAATGTAGATAGAATAGATTTTTTTTAATAAGTCTTATATAGATTTTAATAATATAGATAGTTGTAGAGTCTAATGGAACATACTCTCTATTTCGCGACCACCTGTAATAAACACGTGATTACACGTCATGTTATATGTGCGTGAGGCCACAGGGACGTATCTTGTTATACCAGAAATCCTTCAGAAATTTCTGAAACAGCGGCGGCGGCGGCGGCGAAATTTTTTTAATAATATAGATAGATGAATTCTTTAAAGCTTAAATTTATATTTTAATAATTATAAATAAACATTAACTTACCAAAAATAGTAAAGTGCACATACATACTAGGGCTGCAGATGATCATGAGATTCGTAGATCCGAATACCCGAGATTCGAATAGATTCGAATCTCAGATTCGTAGACCCGGATACTCTTGAGTACCCGGATCTTACAGATCTAAGATCCGATTCTTACGAATCCGAGATCCGGATCCTAGAAAGCCAAGATCCGAATCCAATAAATAATATAATTTATAAATTTGTTTACCTCATTTTTTCATTTTATCGCTTGGAATTTCGCTACCCGTAAGGGATGCAATGGGCATCAAAACTTTATATTAGTGCTCTAATAAAACTTACATATGCACTAATTTATCAGAATGAGGAATACTAATATTAAACATGCATTTTATGATTTAATAAATTGCTTCTAAATAATTATAAACTAATAAGAACTAAATTTTGAATAGATATATAATAGAAATGTTGTTACATATTTGTATTGATTATAAAACTTCTCGTTCCAAGTATAAAAGTTTCATCTTAGGATAATTTAAGGCAAAACACCGATTTTCCGGAAACACAGTCCTCGACTTTCCCATCGGAAATAAATAAACAAACAAAATTAAGCCTGCGAACAAAAATTCATTTGCAGAATTATATAATATTTGAAATTAGAACATTTCATTTACGAAGTACCTATAACAACTTCCGTCGTTATCTTTGTTTTGGTATATTTATATCATATCCTCGTTGTTATGCAACTTGACTGATTTCGAAGAGATGTAATAATTGGGAGATGAAATATTAGTATTCTTTGGCAAATCAATTTTCGATGGTATTTAACCAGTGTTGAAATGCGCATTTACGAAAAATTAAATTTCAGAACGTCGTCCAATGACCCGAATACACCTGTTAATTAAAGCCAATAATAAGCTAGGGTTTCTCTTGCGAATACTTAACTTTTTGCACAATGTGTTAGAATTAATCTCATTTAAACATTTGAAAATTGTAAAGTTTAGTCATACAATAATGAAAGATTTAATGTTTTAATAATAATTAAATTTTTTTAGATATTTTTAGTTAATTAACCAGTTATTTTATATATAACTGTAACTAATTTCC
>CM047430.1:1875735-2013608 GCA_026168455.1 Theocolax elegans | reverse complement strand
GCACGGGTGCGAGAGAGAGGTCCGAGCGGTGACGTATACTGCACGGGTGCGAGAGAGAGAGGGCCGAGCGGTGACGTATACTGCACGGGTGCGAGAGAGAGGTCCGAGCGGTGACGTATACTACACGGGTGCGAGAGAGAGGTCCGAGCGGTTACGTATACTGTGTAAGTGCGAGAGAGAGGTCCGAGCGGTGACGTATACTGCACGAGTGCGAGAGAGAGGTCAGAGTGGTAGACGCGTGACCCGTATGTGCGAGAGAGAGGTCCGAGAATCACGCTATACCAGCCCTATGAGCGGGCCTAATGCTCCGAGAGGTAGTGTAAACTGTGCGAGTGCGAGAGAGAGGTCCGAGCGGTGGCGTAGACAACGTGAGTCCGAGAGAGAGGTCCGAGCGGTGACGTATACTGCACGAGTGCGAGAGAGAGGTCAGAGTGGTAGACGCGTGACCCGTAAGTGCGAGAGAGAGGTCCGAGAATCACGCTATACCAGCCCAATGAGCGGGCCTAATGCTCCGAGAGGTAGTGTAAACTGTGTGAGTGCGAGAGAGAGGTCCGAGCGGTTACGTAGAGCGTGTGCGTGCGAGAGAGAGATCCGAGAGATGACGTATACCCCACTAGTGCGAGAGAGAGGTCCGAGAACACGCTATACCGCCCCAGAGAGCAGACCCAATGTTCAGAGGTGCGGGGTGGGGGGGGGGGAGCGAAGGAGAGAGAGAGAGAGAGAGAGAGAGAGAGAGAGAGAGAGATCTAAAAATAGATCAGTCTCGCTATACTACCCCAACGCCACGAGTAGCTGGGGGAAGAGTGGGGGTAGGGGAGGGGGGAGGGGAGAGGGGGAACAGACAGTCTCGCTATACCACCCCATATCTACTTACGTAGATGATATGATTATTGCTAGTAACGATTTGAACAAATTAAATAAGATCAAAAATTGTCTAAGCGAAGTATTTGAGATGAAAGATCTTGGAGAACCAAAAAGTTTTCTAGGTATAACCATAGAAAGAAATAAAGAAGAAAAGACCATGCATATACATCAATCAATGTACACTGAAACTATACTTGAAAAGTTTAATATGAGAGACTGCAAACCTCAAAGTACACCAATGGTTACTCGACAAGTTAATAACAGAAATATAAGAAAAATTAATGAAAATGAGAACAGTGTAAAGATCACAGAAACAGAAATGAAGAAAGTACCTTTCAGAGAAGTTATTGGTAGTTTAATGTATTTATCAAATGCTACACGTCCAGATATAACTTTCGCAGTTAATTATTTATCCAGAAAGCAATTAACTCCAACTGAAAATGACTGGATGGATGTAAAAAGAGTACTACGATATTTGAGAGGCACTACTAGTATGGGACTTACTTATAAAGCTGAGTCTGAATATTTGGAAGCATTGACAGACGCAAGTTTCAGAGATCATCAAGATTCAACTTCAACATCAGGATATGTCATTAAATTATTTGGAGATGTCATTGCATGGAGAAGCCACAAGCAAACATATACGTCATTGTCAACATGTCAAGCAGAATATTTGGCCATGAGCGAAGCATGTCAAGAAATAATATCACTGGACAAATCATTGAGATATGTTACTGGAAAAACCTTTTATCCTGTAACAATATGGTGTGATAACAAACCAGCTGGAGATTGTACTAAAAAGGATGGTTACCATAAATTAAAAACATTTGATGATAGTTTGTTAGATATAATTAAATATCTAAGTGAAAGAGAAGAAAATGGAACAAGAAAACACATGGCAAACACTCATGGAGACTTTATTAAACAATGCGTGGATGAAAAGAAAATTATAGTTAAATGGATCAATACTAAAGAGAACTTAGCAGATATTATGATAAAACCTTTGCCACTAGACGGACATAAACATTTGAAGGATAAAATGATAACTTAATTAATAAAATGAGAATCAAAACACGATAATCTATATTAACATTCGTTTAATGTAATGTAAAATTAACATCATGCACTTTATTTTATGTTTACAGATAATAAACGTAAAGATCAATAGAAAGGATATATACGATTGGACGTTATGCAAAATGCCAATACTTTATCTATATATATTATAATAATTATAATAAGAAAGTTATCAACATATTTTGAGAAATAAAATTTTTATATATGAATGTATTATATTTATTTTATAAAACGACAAAGGGAGGGAGTGTTAGAAATACGCTTTGTCGATTTATATATATGTGTCGCCATCTCCTAATAAAGACTTTTAACACATTGAGTGCCAAAGGATGTTTAGGACCTCCTCGGAGGTCTTGGGCCTTTACTCACAGGTCAAGAGTTTTAGTGTATAGCTGCGCTTCGTCCTGAACGTATGCATATAGAGTTAATTGTATAGAGTTCGTATTATACTTGTGTGTAATACAATAAAGAGTGTGTTTTGTTATTAAAGAGTTTTTATTTTACAAAACAAATAGCGTGTTATTATTTATTTATAACCTTATTTCCAAAATAAACAGAAAAATGTGTAATACTTTTTTTTATTTATTTTATATTTTTTGACATAATTTTTGAACTATTTATTATCGAATTTTGAATCTAGAAATAGTCATTTGCACATTATTAAATATTTTGGTTTAGTGATATATCAAGTGATTTATCAAGTGATAAATAGCGCCAAATCGTCAAGTGATATATCACTCAATAAATCACCCGATAAATCACCCGATAAATCACTTGATAAATCACTCGATAATTCGCGTGAATAATCATATGATTATTTTCGCCAGGGATTGTTTTTAGTTATATTAAAATATTTAATTTATGGTGTATATATATAGTTATAATAATTAAAAGAAATGTAACTTATTTACCAATTTGTGATCAGTAACTTATGTTAAAAATAAAAATATATATAAGTTGCTATATTATATGGATTTTGAAGGTTAGGTTTTCTACTGTTAACAAAAAAAACATTAACAAGTTAAATTAAAGTGAAACAAAATGCTTGAAATCGTTCTAATTATGATTTAAGTATTATTTTTAATTATTGAATATATTGTTTTTTCATAGATTTTGATGTAGATATAAGTTACAATGCCACCAAAGTTGAATGTGAGAGGTACTAAAAATTACCATGCTAATGATATGGAAAAAGCATTAGAAGATGTCCAGAATGAGAAAATGTCTATTAGGGCAGCAAGCAAAGTACATAAAGTACCATTTTCTACTTTGTGGAATATATTGAAAGACAAATCAACGCTTGGTGCGAGACAAGGCCCTAGTACCATATTGACTAAAGAAGAGGAAATGTTATTGGTGAACTGGATTTTGCATCTTAGTTCTTCTGGTTTTTGGATTGATAAGCAACATTTGCTAAATAGTGTACAAAAGTTAGTAAAAGTCATGAAGAAAGATACCCCATTTGCTAACGGCAGGCCTGCAGATAAATGGTACCAGGTGTTTCCTACACCGACACCCAGAAATTGTTACAAAAATAGCACAATATTTATCTTTAAGAAGAGGTGCAATATCTGAAGAAAGCATACGTGAATTTTAAAAGAAAATAAAGAGGCTCAGGTAGATATTAATACTCCGGTAGTGTAAATTTAAATTTCTTAATCTTCACCCGATAGTAAATATGTTTATATAAGTATAATTAAAACAATTATTTTGTAAAATTATTATTAGTTAACAGTATTTATTAATTAATTACTATTCTTTAATGTTATATTTAGAGATATTTTAATTATACGTAAGTTTGAAATCAGTATCTATATGCACATATATAAGATTGTAATTTTATTATTATCAACTACTGTATCATAATACTACAATTTATTAATATAAAGTTTTTAATTTTTATCAGGATGAAACTGTGTGTGAAGAAGGTGCGAATAGAAATAATAATTTTAAGAAAAATGTAGATTTTATGTGTGGTCAAGGTGTGACAGCTAATAATAATATTAAGAAAAATGTAGGTGTGTGTGTGTGCGAGGTGCGATCGTAAATAATAATTTAAATGAAAATGTAGAAGGTGTCAATGAACAAAGTGCGGTAGAATATAATTTTCAGGGTAATTTAGATTTAGCTTTTATTTCACAAGAAGATAGTGTCATGACAGTCAACAGTGGAACGATTTGGATCGTCAACGAGCATGGTACATTAGAAGAATCATCGATGGATGAATTTTTGAAAATAGTGCCATCAGAAACATTAGAAAATGGAGAAAATATAGACGACGTTTTAAGGGACAATACAATGTTAAATAAGGGTGGATTATGTTTATCTAGTAAACGTGAACATGATTTAGTTGTTTCACCTATTAAAAATAATCAATTAACAACGGATACATCAGATAAAAACAATGCTCAAAATCCAACAGAACATCCAATAGATCTTGCAATGAAAGAAAATAATAATTTAATAGACATGACTTCTAATGACAAAGAAAATGAATTATATTATCCATGTATAGACATAAAGGCTACTGGATTTATAGTCAGCAATGTTAATGAAGAAACATTATCTTCAACTGCAAGATTGCCCTTGCAAGACATAAATAACAAACTTTCCAACGGAAGAGGTAAATACTACTATTTATATAGATAACTTAATGAAATTCTTATATATAAAAATAAATAATTTATTGTTTCAGACAAAAATGATCGAGTTCCGTCGCCTTTTAAAAGGTGCCTCTTTTGGCCAGAGAAAAAAAAAAGATGTACCAAAACGAAAGAAAGTAAAAATTCCATCAGTGGCTACGTCAGATGCTTGGAGAAGGTATCATAAATATCGCATAGAAGAAAAAAATAAAATGATAGAAGAAAAAGAAAAAAGAGCAGCTTTAAGACTAGAAAAAAAGAAACTAATAGAAGAAAAGAAAAATGAAAACAAGAAATTAAGATTAGAAAAGATTGAAAAGATTAGAATAAAACAGGAAATCCTGGAAGAAAAGAAAAATGAAAAGAAGAAATTAAGATCAGGAAAAGTAAAGGTAAAAACAAGAGAAAACAACTGAGACAAAAGTACGTTCCTCAAGATCAAAGAAGAATTCAAATTAGCAAATTATAAATTAATAAATTTTTATTGCTAAAATGTATTAAAATGATAAAGATTAATATATAAATATATTTATAGTTCCTATATAGATAATCTAAAATAAGTTATAATTAATAAGTTGATTGATATTAAATTAATAATTTAAGATTAAAATAAATGAAGTCAACAAATGAGAAAAAAGTTATAAGATAAAAAAAGATTTTTTACTTAGAAAAAATATAAGAAAAGAAAATTTAATAAATGAGAAGAAAACATATTTTAGCTTGTTATTATTATAATAAATTGTTTATTGTATTTCATTCAATAAATGCTTTTTAAAAACACGCAAATTGTTTACCTACCTATATTGATATATACATCTGATTGTATACCTAACCTATAAATAATTTAATCGATATAATGATCAACAATTGGTTAATAGATTGATCAGGAATTAGTAAAAACCGAATTTTATTGATAAGAAATTGGTAATTCACTTTTTTTTATATTATTGCTTAATTTTTAAACAGCAATTATTTCATTTTATTTTTTTACATTATTAAATAAGAAGTTTATTACTTATATTTACCGCATATATCAAAATATTTAGAATTATTAGTCTCTATTAACATAAAATTATCAAACCAAAAGACTGATTTGCCTTAACTGATGAAGAATTGGGTATGTGACGGTATATAGATTTAAAATATATGTTTGCTATTATGTGTGTTTATAACATGGGCTTGTGCTTTAAATCTAATTTAAAGGGGGTTAATGCAAGAATGTACCAAATAAAGTATTTTATGCAACTGTGTATAAAAATCAATTAAAATATTTTATCTTTTAATTAATATTAATAACTTTTAATTATTTTTTATACCAAGTAATAACAAGTTTGAAACAGATGCTTTTTATTTGTAATATCATTTCCACTGCATAATAATATTTAAAAGTATAACCATCTAATTTAAAATTTCAAAGCTTTGCTTTGCTGCATGTTAACTTTCATCACTTATATTAGTGTACATCATTTGTAGCCATTCAGGAACATAAAGTCCACAATAACATTCATATGTAAAAATAATATAACATTTTTATAAAATGTTTTATACTATTAGACTTAATCCTACTAAATTCTCTCCTGTCGAGGCACATTTGCATTAAAGTATGAATTTAGCTTCAGTGCATACTATATTATTAAATGTTTAATAATAAATAACGTTTACTATTTATGTTTTATTAAATCGTGCAACGTTGTAGATCATGAAATACTTAACAATAATTGACAAATATTTTTTAAATAGAGATTTATTCAATAATATAATACATTATTTAATAAACATTGATCAATTTCTTAAATAAATAAATTTTATTCATACAAAATATATTACTATATTAGTATATATATTATTTTATTAATCTATTTATTAATTTTATTGATCACCACGAACAATTTTGCATAATGACAAAATTAACAAATTTGCCGACGTTTCGGATGTATTAAATAGGAAACATCCCTTTTCAAGGCAAAAATTGCGTTAATTTAATTAAATACTGTGTTGCAACATAACAATCTCTCTGTTTTACATAAAATAAATGTATTTTATTTTATGTGTAACACAGATATTTTTATGTTGCACCACAGTATTTAATTAAAATAACGCAATTTTTGCCTTGAAAAGGGATGTTTCCTATTAAATACATCCGAAACGTCGGCAAATTTGTTAATTTTGTCATTATATAAAATAGTTCGTGGTGATCAATTAAATTTCCATTTTTTTTTAAATTAACAACTGGACGAACAATAAATTCACTACACTAATAATATATATTATGCATTTAGAACATTTGCACCGCCATTCCTTCTTTTTCTATATTTTTATATATTTTCAAAAAAAAATTTCATTTACTAATCACACTACAGCTGTAATAAAATTTATTTTTTATAGCAATACAACATCAGGTTAATGCGACAGCAAATGAAGTCGACATGAATTCTAACAGAAACTATTTTAAAGTAGGATATATGAGGGAAACAGATAGAAAGGTAAAATATATTATGTAATTGAGTACATTATTTATAATTGTAAGAATGTTTTTAAGAACCCCTAGCGCAGTTTTAAGATACTAACTCGTCCTTATAGTCCAGTGAAAATAGGTCTGAAATCGACTTGTCACAGAAATGGCTGAATTTTTGATATTTGGTAAATCGAGGTCGAAGAAAACGATTCTGAAATTTGCAGTTATTATTTTCCTTTTTTGATTATTCGATATTACCTTCTATTTGAATATTTTATTATCTAATTATTGTAAATGATTTAAAAAGAATTTTAACAATATCAGATCGTTATCTACAAATAAGCGAGTATATGGATGTATATATTGTAACAGGGTTATTCTCGTACGTCAGGAGGGTTTTAATTGTCCTGTGCATATCCTTAATGCACAGGAAATATTCTCCGTGTACCGATCAGCTGTTTTACCAGACAGCTAACCGATCGTCCGAACCGTCCTTGAAGTGGTGCGAGCTAGCCTCAAGCTCCGCACGACGACGTCTTCCCTGTGTACAATGTGTGCACTTACCTAGTGTACACTTATCCTCCGTCGATGCTCGTACTTGGCTACTCAGCTATGTGTCGTGCGAAGTGCAATGCACGACACCCGCGCGGTATTCGCCTTCGGGGACAGGGAGTAATCGCCGGTTAATTAATAATTACTCGGAATTAAAGATAGTTAATTAATTTATTAAAAGAAAATAAAGTAAAAGAAATATTACAATATGGTGAGCCAAGGCAAGGTCGAACCTTGGCTCAAAGCAAATAAGGTTATTCGCGTAACCTCTAAAAATGTAAAATACACGGTAACGTGTGTGTGTGTGTGCGCCCGCCGCAATATACGCGTCGAGACTCGCGGTCTCGATCTACTCGGGAGGAGGTTAAGTTCGCCAGATACCGGTTACCTGGCTTCGCAGTAATTATCGCCGAGTTGCGACCGCGCCGGAGTGTGAAGCACTCCGGTTTGCCGTAAGCGTGATTTACGGGGCGAGAGAGAGAGTGTCGCGACGAGAGCGGCTAACCTCTCGTATGGTTTACGCGTCGGGATACCGCGCGTATCCCGTCGCCGATTTCGCTCGCGTTTCGGTGGTGACAAACACGGTATTGCCTGGCCAGGACTTACTTTATCTCTGAAGATGATCCTGGGGGACGGCGCGTGTCTCGCGTCCTTCGATCTCGTACTCTCTCTCTTCCTCTCTCGTACCCGTGTTCTGCTGCGTGTCTCATTCGCGCGGGAATCCGTATTTTCCTCTCGTCTCCGCGCGCGATTCTCCTAGCCTCTCTCGTAGTCGAGACGATACTGCCGGTGTATCGTGCACACCGGCTCTCCGACGCGCTCGCGCATGCGCCTTACGCGTCTTCAACGGTAGACTCACGCGATCGGTACGATTTTCGTCTCGCGTGAACCGTTTACCGTTACAATATATACATATAAATAGAAATAGTTACACCTCTATTCAATTTAACGCTATTCCACTCACGTTTAAAACACAAATAACGTGTAATAAACGCATAAATCGAATAATCTATTTTTCTAGTAACTGTGAATTATACAAATTTAATTGTAATTAAACAATTGACAAAATAATCTTAAATTTTTGTTGTTGTTATAATTAATTGTTAATTTTTACTTTATTTTTTTATTGTACAAATAAAAAGTGACAATCCTGGTTCCCGTCTAGTACAAGTTTTTTTCTCTTACATATTTGGCCGTAATTATTACTTAATTAGCACAAATACCTCGAAAAAAAACAATAATATATTTTTCCCTTATTTCCTCATATATGAGGAAATCCACGGAAGCTTTAAATTTTCGGCAAATTGTAATTAAATTTTTTATTTTGAAGCACACTTTTTTAACGTATTTAGACATGATTGTAGATGACTAAAGGTAACAAATTTACTCGCGTAACTGATTTATGTTAAGTCTTCACGTCGCTATCATAGAAAACTAAAAAGCGATAATAGTAGATAGTTTAATATTTGTTACATTGTACTGAAATTCCAATAATTAAAACGTAACATTATTAGCGTATAATCCAATAATTTCTTATGAACCTAGTGTAAAAAAATTCTATAAAAATTAACAATTGTAAAGGTTGTAGTTAGTATGATTTAGAATAGAAAACACTTAATAAACAATCATTTTTTTTACTTCGATTTTTTTTTATTCATTTACGATACATATTCGTGAAAAAATTTCATGTTTCAATATTTTTTATAATATGACATATAACCATTATCATTAACGACCAAAACGGTTAATTTTAGACCATGCTTTTGTAACTGAATTTCAGGAATTTAACAAAGTAGCAACGAGGTCTGAAATGTGATTGCTTATGTTTTTCGGTGTGCAAAATTCGGACTGAAAATCTAAAAATTATGCCCGCAAAATTAAATATGGCGTTTTTTGCAAAAAATAACAAAAAATGTCATTTTTAAAGTTTATGATTTTTTTAAGGCATAGAACGCATGAATATATGGAGTATTAATCAAACATCGGTGCATAAATTGTCAATGTTTATCAGGAAATTTTTACATGTAGTGTTAGTGGGTTAAAAAAATTTGTTCAATAAACAAAAGTTTTCACCTTTAGTAGAACTGAAAATCTGGAGTGATGCTTTTGATGATAAATTATCGAGGTAACCGATAATAGATTACAAAAGGTTCTGACGTGTTAAAAATAAAATTATCGATGTGCCAACGAAAAAACATGTTTCCGAAAAAAAGTTACGCAAGTATATTTTTATATACTTTTCTTTCTAGCTTCATGAATTTAAATGGCACATAACTTTTGAAGGCACCGTTTGTTTCGTTTTTTCAAAAGCTTCATTTTCGTTAAATCGAAGTTGTAAATATTAAAGGCATCAAAAAGTTATACGTCAAAATGTCAAAAAAAGGTTAATGACCCAAACAGAGTGACGCGCATTTAAACGTAGTTGACGGCAAGATGGCGAATGGCACACGAATACGAGTGTAGATACTTCAAAGGCCTTAATAAAAGGAACATTTCCTCAAATTTTCATATTGATTCATGCCGGTATCACAAAGTTATACACAAAAGACAAAAAAAAAAGTATAAAGTGACGCTTGAAAACAATGCGGTTTCTCAATTATTTTATCTTCTAAAGTCTTCCAGACACGACAGATGATTTTTTGATGGTCAAATATCATTAAAATAACATAGTACAGCATCAAAACTAAAGAACTACATACTTTATATTTACTAGAAAAAATATTTTCCAAGATAAAAAGTCGAGTGACAGAAAATTCAAAGGTTCCGTGGATTTCCTGATATACATAGGATATTTGCATTTCGACGTTTCTTTTCAATTACGGAACATCTAGTTACAGGAACATTCCAGCGTGTTCGCTCTTTAGTATCCCATAGTATATATTTTCGTCTCCTGTGGGCACACACACTGACCGAAAAATTTGTACACGCGCACTATCATGTCTAGACACCGATATATCGAAGAATGGCTCATGTACCTAGACAACGACACTAGGACAGACATGATGACTAGCTTAGCACATCGGGTAGCCGCATTGAGCCTATAGAGGCGGAAGACGAGAACGAAGTTTATACACATCGCGTGTATTTAAGACAAGATTTGATCGAGCAAACTAGTCAAGCACGGTCCAGTTCGACTATCCTGGGACAAGATTACGATCCCAATAGAACACACCCGTTCAGCATCTTACTAGGTGAAGCCGGTAGGGACCACGGTTATATAATACCGCAAGCTGGCACTAGCGCCAGCGCCAATACCCAAAGAAACCCCTTACCAATGAGCCAACCGAAACACGAGGTCGGCGACCGACAGCGAAACAGAATCGCCGAAAATTGGCTTACACAATGACGGCCCAACAGGCGAGACTATGTCGCTGGACGGTCTAGAAGGCGAACGATTCAACCTGCCAGGAAGCTTCGTAAGTTATTTGCAAAGCTTACACAAGCAAATTAAGACTCTGTCAACCAAGATGGCTGAGCTACGGAGTAGCTCACTTACTAATAGGCAAGGCATTGCGTCATGCACCCGCATCGATAACGCAACAGAGAGTGCACATATTGGGCCCGACCTAGAGATCCAACACCACGATAGACGCCAGAGACAACAAGTGAATATACAAGATACATTCACATGGAATTACTACGACCAGAGCAGACTGATTTTGTCACAAACAACGAACTCAGATCACCATCAAAGCCAAGCCTCACCGTTACGTGAATCGTGGGATCACACGCAACAACCCTGCAACAACCATACCCTTTCTGCACAAAATGCAACTAGATTGCAGCGCTCACACTGCGCCAGTTGCACCTGCAATTCGATACCACCGTTTGGAAGTATGGGCAATGCCTGGGAGGGGGGGAACCTCTCCAGCGGTGCACATAGAGCAAATATGCACCACTCGCAGTTGACTCATTCATTATTGACAATTACTATTAAAAACATACAAAAGTTTTTTCCTTATAAATTAATAATAATTCAGTCTATATTTATTGCACTTTGTTCAATTATATTCACCAATCACAAATAAAAATTAAATTTTGATTTTTTCCCGATTGCAAATTTATGCGCGTATTAATCAGTAATCGATTACAGCGCCGATTATAATATTTATAATTAAATTTTAACTAATTTAACTACCATCCGTAGATAACCAGCATTGTTTTTGAATTACGTTCAAGAAAGAAAGGAAATCATTACAATTTGGACCGCAATTTAAGTTGATTAACAATGTTATTGTAAAATTGGCTAAGATTTTTTGTGTCATCTTTTACGTTAATAGCATTCTTCTTTAATTTAATATAGCTCATCCCTGATATCAGTCTTTTTCCCCAAATTTTTTCTCTATCTAACACGTCTACATCCTTAAAATTAAATGTATGGTCATATTTTGTTATATGGTCATTTATAACATATTGCACACCCGACTTTTTACTATTAGATTCGTGCTCTTTTATTCTACAATTTAATTGCCTTTTTGTCTTTCCTATATATGCTGCGTCATAATCATTACACTTAATTCTGTATACTATATTTGTTTCACAAAGTTGGTCTAATTTTTCCTTGCCTCTAAGAATAACATCACTTAATCCATTACAAATTTTAAGAACAACCCTAATACCCATCTGTTTCATAAAACCACACACATTATTGTAAAAATTTGGGAAATAAGCAACGCTTACTGTTGCAAAGTATCTATTTTGTTTATTTTTTGAATATTATTGCTATTAGTTCTATATTTTATTTTCTCCATTCTTTTTCTTATATTATGATTAATCAATTTAATTGAATACTCATTATTAACTAAAAACTCTTTAACTATTTTGCGTCGCTACTTTTCGTCGGCAGAAAATACAATTAAATTAGATTATAAGCCGACGGAGGTTCCGTCGTAGCGACGTTCAAAATGGCTAAAATATCACCGATTTATAATTTATTTGGGCGCCTGGCGATATTTAAAATAAAAGAATAAATACTCTAACAAACTACTGGGCAACCCGGCAAATCCTCACCTCGACTCCTCGTCACAGAGGGAATCCCGACGGCTGACCACCTCGGAAACGGCGGCTTTTAGAGTAAAGGAAATAATCAAATAACACACTCGCGATTCAATAATCAACCTCAACTTAATTTATTGAAATTTAAATAAAACAAGATATTACAATTTCCGGCACCGACACAATATTTAACGCGACTCGCGACCGGCTCACACACGTGCTCACACTCACTCATCTTAATCGTCCGGCGGTATAAATAAATATATAAATGTTTAAAATATTAATAATATTTCGGCCGCCCGTCGGGCTAACCGTAAATTTACTCGCCTAATTAATCTTCAACTCCAACCAACTCGACTCACACCTCGACTAACAACTCTAACTCAACTCTACTCTACTCTACTCTACTCGACAAAAATGGCTACTCCGAGTATCGGCCGCGTCTTTCCTCGGCTCCGTCGCTAGAACATACCCGTACCGTGGGTATTATTATTTATTTACAAGTGCATCGGTGCACTTCGGTCCGCCAGCGAGGGATTCGCTACCCGCGACGCGATCGCGAGTTAACCTAATGTAAATTAATGCATGCACATGACTTGTAAATACAAGCCATGTGCATGTACTTGTGTGTTGTACATTTTACAACGTCACAATTTTTAAGTTGGTGTAATGAAGCTTCTGGTTAGACAATAAGATTGCCTTATCTACCAACCTATATATCATAGCTCGTTTTTGTTCAATAGGGTGACTGGATAAAAAATGTAAAAATCTACCTGAAAATGTTTCTTTCCTGTACCAGTTCGTGATCATTTTTTTACTATGCTTATTTCTAATTAAAGATAACTCTAAAAAGTCTGTAGCACAATTTTTTTCCTTTTCATGAGTAAGTTGTAGTCGTGCGTTATAATTATTGAATACATGTAATACTTTAGTTATCTTATTTTCAGGAATGCACATTATTGAATCATCTATGTATCTTTAGTAAAACACCGGTACAAAATCTAGACTATTTAAGCATTCCTGTTCTAAATCTGTCACTACCAGATCTGCAAAAATTGGGCTTATCAGACTGCCCATGGGAGAGCCAGAAATTTGTCTATAATATTTTTATCACAAGAAAAATACGTATCACGTAGCAAAAATGTTACATCTTCTAGTAGATCATTTAATGTGATATTTTGTAAAATTTTCTTATAAGGTGATACCGTTTTTCAATACTCTCAATCACTAAATTTTCGGATACGTTGGTAAATAAGGACACTACACCTAAAGAAATCAAAACATAATTATCAGGAATATCACAGTTGCTAATTTTATTTATTAAATCTACATTATTTTTAGCATAAGATTTAGGTCTCTTTATGCAGTTTGAAATCATGTTGTCTATTATTTTAGATAGCTTGTATGTGGGACTGCCAATACAGGAAACAATAGGCCTAAGTCGAAATTCTTTTTTATGTACTTTCGATAATCCATAAATTCTCGACAGTACTGAATCCGATTGGGTTAATTCATTATTATGGCATTTTTACCCAAAAGTTCTAATTTATTCCACTTTTGCATAATCTTATGTGTATCTTATTGTAATTTTATTAGTGAATCAATCTTTGTGGAAATAATCTATCTGCAATGGTTATATGTGTAGTTCTTTTTATGTTTCCTTCCATATAATTAGTAATATTTTTCCTAATAAGGTTCATTGATTCGTTTGCAATTTCTGTATGTTTAAATAATTGCTCCACATTCTTTATTGTTTCTATTATACTATTTTTGTCTAAAAAATTACTAGAACTATATTTTTCTCCTAAGGATACTGTATCTTGAACTTCAACAGGAATATTAACATTAGCTAGGTTGATAACATACTACATATATTGATACTACAGATACGTAGATGATACAATAATGTGCATTCCTGAAAATAAGATAACTAAAGTATTAGATGTATTCAATAATTATAACGCACAACTACAATTTACTCATGAAAAGGAAAAAAATGGTGCTACAGACTTTTTAGAGTTATCTTTAATTAGAAATAATCATAGTAAAAAAAATAATCACGAACTGGTACAGGAAAGAAACATTTTCAGGTAGATTTTTACATTTTTTATCCAGTCACCCTATTGAACAAAAACGAGCTATGATATATAGGTTGGTAGATAAGGCAATCTTATTGTCAAACCAGAAGTTTCATTACACCAACTTAAAAATAGTTGAAGAGTTTTTAGTTAATAATGAGTATTCAATTAAAATTCATTAATTATAATATAAGACCATGAATGGAGAAAATAAAATATAGATCTAATAGCAATAATATTCAAAAATAAACAAAATAGATACTCTGCAACAGTAAGCGTTCCTTATGTCCCAAATTTTTACAATAATGTGTCTGGTGTTATGAAACAGAAGGGTATTAGGGTTGTTCCTAAAATTTTTAATGGTTTAAGTAATGTTATTGTTAGAGGCAAGGAAAAATTAGACCAACTTTGTGAAACAATATAGTATACAGAATTAAGTGTAATGATTGTGACGCAGCATATATAGGAAAGACAAAAAGGCAATAAAATTAGATTATAAGCCGACGGAGGTTCCGTCGTAGCGACGTTCAAAATGGCTAAAATATCACCGATTTATAATTTATTTGGGCGCCTGGCGATATTTAAAATAAAAGAATAAATACTCTAACAAACTACTGGGCAACCCGGCAAATCCTCACCTCGACTCCTCGTCACAGAGGGAATCCCGACGGCTGACCACCTCGGAAACGGCGGCTTTTAGAGTAAAGGAAATAATCAAATAACACACTCGCGATTCAATAATCAACCTCAACTTAATTTATTGAAATTTAAATAAAACAAGATATTACAATTTCCGGCACCGACACAATATTTAACGCGACTCGCGACCGGCTCACACACGTGCTCACACTCACTCATCTTAATCGTCCGGCGGTATAAATAAATATATAAATGTTTAAAATATTAATAATATTTCGGCCGCCCGTCGGGCTAACCGTAAATTTACTCGCCTAATTAATCTTCAACTCCAACCAACTCGACTCACACCTCGACTAACAACTCTAACTCAACTCTACTCTACTCTACTCTACTCGACAAAAATGGCTACTCCGAGTATCGGCCGCGTCTTTCCTCGGCTCCGTCGCTAGAACATACCCGTACCGTGGGTATTATTATTTATTTACAAGTGCATCGGTGCACTTCGGTCCGCCAGCGAGGGATTCGCTACCCGCGACGCGATCGCGAGTTAACCTAATGTAAATTAATGCATGCACATGACTTGTAAATACAAGCCATGTGCATGTACTTGTGTGTTGTACATTTTACAACGTCACAATTTTAAGTTGGTGTAATGAAGCTTCTGGTTAGACAATAAGATTGCCTTATCTACCAACCTATATATCATAGCTCGTTTTTGTTCAATAGGGTGACTGGATAAAAAATGTAAAAATCTACCTGAAATGTTTCTTTCCTGTACCAGTTCGTGATCATTTTTTTACTATGCTTATTTCTAATTAAAGATAACTCTAAAAAGTCTGTAGCACAATTTTTTCCTTTTCATGAGTAAGTTGTAGTCGTGCGTTATAATTATTGAATACATGTAATACTTTAGTTATCTTATTTTCAGGAATGCACATTATTGAATCATCTATGTATCTTTAGTAAAACACCGGTACAAAATCTAGACTATTTAAGCATTCCTGTTCTAAATCTGTCACTACCAGATCTGCAAAAATTGGGCTTATCAGACTGCCCATGGGAGAGCCAGAAATTTGTCTATAATATTTTTATCACAAGAAAAATACGTATCACGTAGCAAAAATGTTACATCTTCTAGTAGATCATTTAATGTGATATTTTGTAAATTTTCTTATAAGGTGATACCGTTTTTCAATACTCTCAATCACTAAATTTTCGGATACGTTGGTAAATAAGGACACTACACCTAAAGAAATCAAAACATAATTATCAGGAATATCACAGTTGCTAATTTTATTTATTAAATCTACATTATTTTTAGCATAAGATTTAGGTCTCTTTATGCAGTTTGAAATCATGTTGTCTATTATTTTAGATAGCTTGTATGTGGGACTGCCAATACAGGAAACAATAGGCCTAAGTCGAAATTCTTTTTTATGTACTTTCGATAATCCATAAATTCTCGACAGTACTGAATCCGATTGGGTTAATTCATTATTATGGCATTTTTACCCAAAAGTTCTAATTTATTCCACTTTTGCATAATCTTATGTGTATCTTATTGTAATTTTATTAGTGAATCAATCTTTGTGGAAATAATCTATCTGCAATGGTTATATGTGTAGTTCTTTTTATGTTTCCTTCCATATAATTAGTAATATTTTTCCTAATAAGGTTCATTGATTCGTTTGCAATTTCTGTATGTTTAAATAATTGCTCCACATTCTTTATTGTTTCTATTATACTATTTTTGTCTAAAAAATTACTAGAACTATATTTTTCTCCTAAGGATACTGTATCTTGAACTTCAACAGGAATATTAACATTAGCTAGGTTGATAACATACTACATATATTGATACTACAGATACGTAGATGATACAATAATGTGCATTCCTGAAAATAAGATAACTAAAGTATTACATGTATTCAATAATTATAACGCACGACTACAACTTACTCATGAAAAGGAAAAAAATTGTGCTACAGACTTTTTAGAGTTATCTTTAATTAGAAATAATCATAGTAAAAAATAATCACGAACTGGTACAGGAAAGAAACATTTTCAGGTAGATTTTTACATTTTTTATCCAGTCACCCTATTGAACAAAAACGAGCTATGATATATAGGTTGGTAGATAAGGACACTACACCTAAAGAAATCAAAACATAATTATCAGGAATATCACAGTTGCTAATTTTATTTATTAAATCTACATTATTTTTAGCATAAGATTTAGGTCTCTTTATGCAGTTTGAAATCATGTTGTCTATTATTTTAGATAGCTTGTATGTGGGACTGCCAATACAGGAAACAATAGGCCTAAGTCGAAATTCTTTTTTATGTACTTTCGATAATCCATAAATTCTCGACAGTACTGAATCCGATTGGGTTAATTCATTATTATGGCATTTTTACCCAAAAGTTCTAATTTATTCCACTTTTGCATAATCTTATGTGTATCTTATTGTAATTTTATTAGTGAATCAATCTTTGTGGAAATAATCTATCTGCAATGGTTATATGTGTAGTTCTTTTTATGTTTCCTTCCATATAATTAGTAATATTTTTCCTAATAAGGTTCATTGATTCGTTTGCAATTTCTGTATGTTTAAATAATTGCTCCACATTCTTTATTGTTTCTATTATACTATTTTTGTCTAAAAAATTACTAGAACTATATTTTTCTCCTAAGGATACTGTATCTTGAACTTCAACAGGAATATTAACATTAGCTAGGTTGATAACATACTACATATATTGATACTACAGATACGTAGATGATACAATAATGTGCATTCCTGAAATAAGATAACTAAAGTATTAGATGTATTCAATAATTATAACGCACAACTACAATTTACTCATGAAAAGGAAAAAAATGGTGCTACAGACTTTTTAGAGTTATCTTTAATTAGAAATAATCATAGTAAAAAAATAATCACGAACTGGTACAGGAAAGAAACATTTTCAGGTAGATTTTTACATTTTTTATCCAGTCACCCTATTGAACAAAACGAGCTATGATATATAGGTTGGTAGATAAGGCAATCTTATTGTCAAACCAGAAGTTTCATTACACCAACTTAAAAATAGTTGAAGAGTTTTTAGTTAATAATGAGTATTCAATTAAATTCATTAATTATAATATAAGACCATGAATGGAGAAAATAAAATATAGATCTAATAGCAATAATATTCAAAAAATAAACAAAATAGATACTCTGCAACAGTAAGCGTTCCTTATGTCCCAAATTTTTACAATAATGTGTCTGGTGTTATGAAACAGAAGGGTATTAGGGTTGTTCCTAAAATTTTTAATGGTTTAAGTAATGTTATTGTTAGAGGCAAGGAAAAATTAGACCAACTTTGTGAAACAAATATAGTATACAGAATTAAGTGTAATGATTGTGACGCAGCATATATAGGAAAGACAAAAAGGCAATAAAATTGTAGAATAAAAGAGCACGAATCTAATAGTAAAAAGTCGGGTGTGCAATATGTTATAAATGACCATATAACAAAATATGACCATACATTTAATTTTATGGATGTAGACGTGTTAGATAGAGAAAAAATTTGGGGTAAAAGACTGATATCAGAGATGACCCATACTAAAATAAGAGAAGAATGCTATTAACGTAAAAGATGACGCAAAAGATCTTAGCCAATTTTACAATAACAATGTTAATCAACTTAAATTGCGGTTCAAATTGTAATGATTTCCTTTCTTTCTTGAACGTAATTCAAAAACAATGCTGGTTATCTACGGATGGTAGTTCAATTAGTTAAAATTTAATTGTAAGTTGTGACGATGTGCTTACATCACATGTCACTGAGATATCTTATCCTACATTATAATAACTGGCACAAGTCGAGCAAGCCACAAGATGCTCGGAGAGAGGAGGCACACATACACTATTCCTTCGAGTAAACCTCCAGCACCAGTCCTACTCCTTGGATCCAGCACCATGCTAAGAAGCCGTAGACTAGCAGTAGAGGCTGTGAGGTCCGATAGCGCTCCCAGGTTATACATGGAGTGGCCTCGCTCTAACATCCAGGTACTCGCTTCAGCCTAGTACCGAGTACCTGTAAAAGATAATTAGTGAATGACCTAATTTTAAAGATAAGAAGAAGGACAGAGACGCTGCGACAACATGCAGTTCTCCCTGGGAATATAAGGAGGCACAGGAGATATTAACCCTAGTGTTTACACTAGGTTAGAGGTCAGGAACACCTCAAATAATAATAATACTGCTGCGGAAACCGCCGCACTTACCCACGATATCCTGGAGGGAAAGTCTTCTCCGTAAGCATTAGTATTGAACCCGCATCTCAGCCAACCAGAGGAAGTCCCGCAGGCACACAGGTCACCGTTGAAACTGCACCTAGAAGTCTCAAACATACGGCCGAATTAGCCTAATGAATTACACTTAAGGAACGATTGAATTGTTACCTGACACCGAAACCTCCTGCAGCACCAACCTCCAGCATCCTGAATATGTCCAACTGAACACCTGAACTCCAGCACCACTATTCATGTCGATCCGTGAATATCAACACGGAGATCTAGTTCAGAACGGTCGATGCGAATTACCGACCGCGCGTAGTCGCTGTATGCGCGAACATGCGCGCGCGTTCGAGAGGCCCAGCATAGCTCTCGCACGGACGCGAAGTCGTAAGTAGCGACGAGTGAGCAGCGTCTTCGCGCAAAACGAGCTGCCGTGAGAGCAGAGCTTCCCGAATGGTGTATGATACAAGCCGTATCGAGATTTTGCGGACCAAAACAAGCGTATAGTTAATATCCGCCCGCGTGAGAGATTAAGTTTTATCTTGGAGACGGTTCTCCTGGTGTGTAGGTGAGTTTCGCCTCAAGTTCTCCAGCTGCCTTTCCGTGCAAGTGTGTATGTGCTCATCGCGTCAAACCGCGTTACTTTGATCACGAAAATCGGCGAGTACATTTTAAGCCGTGACTGGCAAACGGCGAATTGTAAACAAACCTATCGGGTTTCGTAATATTAAATAAAACCCATTTGAACTCTTATTAATTAAGTGCGAGTGTTTTATTCATTTATTTTGCGACCTCCGCCTTAATCCCCAGCACTGAAATGAAGCGGAATAATCGACAAGTATTTTGTACCACATCGTAAATCTAATATTTTACATTAATTATTAAGAATAAAATCAAACCATGATTAAAGATTTCGCAAAATTTACTGCAATTAAAAGTACTGAATTCAAAATAAAATCGTCAAGTATTTTGCGTTACATAATAATAACTAAATGTTTTAAATTTTATTTACCAATCTATTTTTTTGTGACATAGCAGTCTTAAGGTTATATAATCAAATAAATTTCAATGTATGTAATTAAAATAAATAAAATAATATAACTTGATATGTAAAATTTTAGTAAAATTAATATGATAAGTGTGTAGTATTTATATGCAATCTGTTTAATTATGTGTGCTAACGGTTTTTGAATCTAGAGTTAAAAATTCTTAATATAACTTACGTGCAACTAAAACTTATTTCGTAAATATTCCTAAGTGATTAAATATTGTCTAATTATAAAAGATGTAATATTAGTCTTTTGAATAATAAATTTTATTATTATAGTTTGTTGAATATAATCACAATTTTTCTTTGCAACAATTGTGAGTAATAATATTAAAGTTATTGGTAATAATCTGCACAATTATATTTGTACAAATACTTATTTTCATTGCATTTTATACTCGTGAATTTATAGTTCGGATAGTAATAATAACGATTGCTTTAACCAGTCAACTTAATAATTTACCCGAAATTCTAATTATTAATAAATTAAATAAAAATAAATACTAATATTTAAATTTTATTATAGAATTGATTCAGCAGAAACTTACATTCATTTTCTATAAAGTAAATATCTTAAAAAGATATTTGCTATTAAAATAAACAGAAATCGTATCTATTGTCAGAAATAAAAAATTATTTCTACATTTCAAACTTCCATCAAGGAAGTGTCTTTTATTTATTATTTTAAACTAAAATCATACTTACGCCACCCGTCTGCTAAGTGCTTAAGGGCAGTCAGTAGTGTTATTTTCACAAATTCGCCACTCAAGAATATGCGTGTATTAATGGCGCTGGCGTCAAGTGAGGCCATTGTTTTCTTTGAATTATCAGATCATTTATTTCAAACCGCTGATTACTATTTTAAAGTAACATATTTGTATAGTGACCGCTTTCAATAGAATCATCATGATAAAAGATTTCACTCAAAACTTTATAGTTTTTTTCGCAATAGTTACAATATAGACTTTGGAATTTCATTAATTCCATAACTTTTTAATTTTAAATATATGTAATACATTGTTATCAAATGTACTCTCACCAACATTTTTATTTATTCCGTTTAGTTTGGCAATATAAAGTTGAACAAAATGAGATCTAATTACTGGCTAGCTGTAATCAACATCTCTAAACACCAAGCCATCATATTAATAAAGGAACTTATTTTTATATAAATAAGAGATTAGCTATACGTTAAAATAACCTTAGTAAACAATTAATTAAACATGAACCGTTAATTAAATTGATTAATTTAAGGTTTAACAATTAATTTAAATACTGAATAACAATAAAAGGAAAATCACAAAAAAAATCTTCATAGAAAAAATCATGCGCGTGGATCTATAGCGATAAATCAAGGATCATCGATCACGCATTAGATAATCTTACAGATAACCAGATACATTAGTCCTTATAAGGGCTCGCGCAATCATTTAGATTCATTCAAGGTTTTCTACTCAGAAGGTTTTTTCTCGTTGGAGACTAGTTTCGGTAAGCGGAGACATCGTCGAGGATTCCCGAAGTTCCAGGACAACGATAGTTAGTATAATCCAGGGACTGGGTAGCCAACAGGCGACAAGCCCCGAGTGAATCCTGGTTCATCCGGAATTTGCGACCCCTTATTTTTTTATAGGTATAAAAGAGTTTAACTCTTATCCGTTTATGAACCCCTTGAATTTCAAAGGTCATGCGTGATCGATGCCTGAGGCTAGATCCGGCTGAACCAAACGGTTTCCCAATCGCGCGTTTGTCAGCATTGGACTTTCTTTGCCGATCGGGATTCCGCGCCGGTGCAGATTTTAAATTTTAAAGAAAAATTGTGGTATTGCGAATTAATTGTTTGATAAAGGGGTAGGGTAATCACCGAATGATCATGGAATCGATCCGTGATTGCGGAATTAATCATTTTCCTGTTAATTCGAGTCATCCACGAATAATTAGATTATATGTGTATTCATGTTTTAAAAAGAAAATAAAGACAAAAGATGCCATTGGCCACACAAAAAATAATTTATGTTTTGTAATTTCGATCTTGCTTTCCCTGAATTTTCCTGTCCTTATGCGGGTCCTTAATAAAGAAAAACGTAACAAGAACGAATTAAGAAAAGCTTATGAATTCTTAAATTTTATTTTATTTTTCTTTTGCAACCTAACGAACCCGCACGTTTGTAGATTTGCTCGAGGTTCTCCCGAGCGTTCACCGTCGTCGTTGATCACTGCGCTTCAATAAATATATATGTATAAAGAACATTAAATCATTAATGCATGCATATCAATTTTCTTTTTTTGCTTTGCTTTAATTTTCTTTTGCTGCTTGTTCCTGCCTGGTTACGAGGTTGCATATATTTTATTTTGCATGGCTTAAAATTTTATTATTATTATTATTTACAATAATTCATTAGACGACGCGGAACATATGAAAGGATCGATAGTATAATGAATAAATTTTAAAAGAGCAAAAAGAATGTTGCATTATAGTGGCGAATACCGTCTCTGACCTCATGATAGCGAAATCTCCTGTTTTAGATGTTGCTTAAGTTTACTTAATTAATAGTCCTAATTGTAAATTTATATCGAATATTCCCATCACATCGGTAAATGATGGAGATGTGTTGAGGACTAAAGAATCTTTAGTCATCTCGAGCAATTTTAGTAATTTTCTAACAGGCATAACTAATAAACAATTTGCTATAGCAGTTCTCGGCACTGTCCTGACATTTTTACTGACGGAGTGTATTCTTTCGGCGAAAATATTTATGCATAGAAAGGTTAGAGATGTTCCGAGATGTGCTTCCGCTTTAATTTATTTATTGCTTCTAGTAGATTTATTGCGTTCAAGGAATGCAGTTGAAGGGGTAATTATTACGTCAAAGTACGGGATTGAGATCCTTCGACAAATTTTAAGAACTTTTTAGACTTAGAAAAAATTGCTGCACATTATAAACAAGATTCTAACTATGTAACAACAAAACATTGCAAGAAAGTCATAATGGAGGTGGTGTTATTCTCAGTTCGGAGAAAGTAAATGAAGTTAGAAATTAGGTTACTAAGTTGGGTTCTATTAGCACAGAAGTAATCAAACACAAAAACTCAAATACAAACACAAAGACAAATAAATATAAAACTAGAACTAAAAAACTGAGGATGCCACTGCTCCCACCAATGACAATGACAATGACAATGATATTATTATACACGAAAATTGACTAGGTAGGGTTTCTACTCGAGAGCCTAATGTGGTTTTGGGGGGGGGGGAGATTAATGGTGGGTTTTTCCAATGTGAACTCGCTTAGAGTTTACATGGAGCAGATCCGTCAGTTACTTTCTAATTGTCCCTCTTTTGACATCTTTGTTGTTGCTAGGACCAAGCTGCACTCAAAAGTAATGTATCATATAATGCACGTCAACGAATATACGGTAGTCTGACAGAATAGAAATGCCCTAGGTGGTGGGGTAGCTTTATATATGAGATTTAATTAAAAAGGTAAAATCCTTGCAACACCCAAAACTGTGCAAACGGTAAGCCTGGAATACCAGCTTAAATTTTCTGTGAAATTCAGGAAAATGATGCACCATCTGCACTTATAGCTGCTATTTATCAACCACCAAAAATTGCTTTTACCAGGGATCCTGAGTTTTTAGGCACTTTACGAATATATTGTCGTGAATATAGTAATAAAATCGTTATGGGTGATCTGAAATTTGTACGTAATCGTATAGCAGAACTTTCTCTGCAATTAGTCCAGAATGGGCTCACGTATTCACATGGTCAGACGTGATCCTAGAGGATGACAATGATTCTATTATTGACTCGGACCATGTAGCTGCGATTTTTTACAATGACCATAACGTTATTTCCATTTCAATTTTGTACAGTAGTCCATTGAATACAGCCTCTAAAAATATAATTTATCGTAATTTTAAAAACATTTCTTCGAAACAGCTCTTGACTTTGCTCGAACATTGTGATTGGTCACCTTTTTACAATGATGATTTCAATACCGAACTTGCGCTAGAGTGTCTCTGCACAAACTTATCCATAGCCATTAACAAGCTTTCAATAATAAAAAGGTTTAAAACAACGAAATCAAGGTCGACTAATTTGGGTGCACAGTTGTATCAACTCCACCGTAGGCGCCATGTACTTTACAGATGTTACGAATGAACTGGGGACACAGAGTTGCTTAGTGAATTTTAATCATTGAGACAGATTACTGATGAAGTGACAGATGTAAAGAAGACTAAATTTTATCAAAATAGAATATATGATGCTCTCGCAAATGATAGTATCTGGAATGAGCTACGTAGTTAGCGCATACTGGCTGAATTATTTATTTATTTATTGCAACTTCTAACAATGAAGCTATCAGTGCACAAATGCGATTTAATAAATACTACGTTTGATGAGTTTCAGAAGAATAAATATTTTATTTATAACAATAAAAACTCCCCATAATGTTCTTGCAAATATAAACATCTGCGCGCTCATAGCCTACAAAGCTAGTCCACTAGACGGCACGAGAAAATCGACTAGCCTTGTAGGTCCGCAAAAGGTGTAATAGCGCAGCATGGATGAATTATTTATTCATTTCAACTTATAACAATGAAGCTACCAGGCCACAAGAGCGATTTAATAAATACTACGTTTCACTAGTTCTAGAAGATTAAATATGTTATTTATCATAATAAAAATCTCCAATAATTATCGTGTTAATAAAAACATCCGCGCCCTCAGAGCCTCCGAAGCTAGTCGACCAAACGTGACGTGAAAATCGACTAGCCTTGCAGGTCCTTATATACACGCACCTCTTAAAGACCTCCAAGGCTAGTCAATTTTCACGTCACGTCTGGTCGACTAGTTTCGGAGACTCTGAGCGCGCGGATGTTTTTATTTACACGATAATTATCGAAGGTTAATATTGTTATAAAGAAAATATTTAATATTCTGGAACTAGTCAAACGTAGTATTTATTAAATTGCACTTGTGCCCTGATAGCCTCATCGATATAAGTTGAAATAAAGAAATAATTCATTCTGGCTGCGCTATTACACCTTTTGCGGACCTACAAGGCTAGTCGATTTTCTCGTTACGTCTGGTCGACTATCTTCCTAGCTTCTGAGCACGCGAATGGCTTTACTTGCACGGAAATACGGTCGGCCCGAATCGTTACACGCAACTCCTATAGTATCCGTCGCTTTAGACTGAAAGAGGCTACGTTTCCATTCGTATTTTTTAAATTTTAACGATATTTTAACACAATTTTAAATTTTGTACTTGTTATTCACATAAAAATTTGTATTAATAATATGCCTCTACCCCGTTTTCAAGCTGTCAATAATTTAGATAATATAGACATTTTGTCGGTCTCGCGTAGCTAACGTCTAACGACTCTAAGAACTCCAAGTTGCTCGCTCGTAAAGGTACGACAATTCGCTGCGTATTAGTCCCGAAGACAAATTATGAAGGCCACAAATCGCCAGACATAAACCAAAAGGAGAAAGAAGAAGCAAATAAAATACTAAGATATAAATTGAAATAATTTAAATAAGAAAGAAAAAAATTTTAAGTCTATGTGTTTCGTCTCAGGACCCCTCATCAGTGGGGGTTCTTAGAGTCGTTAGACGTTAGATCAGCCAGACCGACAAAATTTCTATATTAATTTAAAAACTTTTGCCTGAGTGAGAAAAATTATATTTTTAATAATAATAGGACTTTGGTTTAGAATTGTGTCCATAGTACACTCTGATGTTAGGGGGCACTATTCCATCCACAATCAGAATTTCCACCTTATGTGTACTTATATATAGGCTCCTAACATTCTTTCTTACAATACCGAAATTTAAGTTTATCTTTATTTTGATTCCGTAATATTGTCTTGTGTGTCTCGGGCAAGGACTGTCTATATATTACAGTCAAAATTTTATTTACTAGTTTTTAATTAATAAAGTTCGTTTATTATCTGTGTATAATATTTACTTATTTCTTTAGATTACAACGGTGCAGAGGAACACTTTCTGTTTATTAAAACATGCAAACCTCGAATGTATAAGATGTTCAACGGAGAAAGCTCCTCCTTCCTACAAGTTATTAATTCGATGTATATTATGTACCGCTGCACTGGGGATCAGGGTGCAGGTTATATAGGGTCAACAATTTACTATAAATAAAATAAGTATTTATTATACAACAAATAATTAAGGGGGTGGGCGCCAGCCGCGTTGATTCGCGACGAGTGGACGATAACTCGCGGGCTATCGCAACTTAGAAACGCTTTGCATCGGTTCGCTTTAAGGAGGGGAAGAGGAAGGAGGGGACCAGGATCTCGCACACACTAGTACGGATACTCGGCGGTACCGTACGCAGCTAGAGTGAATTATTCACCAACCTTTATCGGAGAAATCGGCACTCGTCCCTCAATGGCGATGTCACTCTCTCTATCTCTCTCGTTAGCTACCCGATATTCTGCGGCTTCGTTAGCTTGACAACAATCCGATTAGGACGGTGGATCGTAGAGCTCTGGCTCTCGGCGTGCTCGAGAGCCCCGTGTTCGTACCGCGCGCCTGCGCAGTACGTACTCGTGCGCGGCACCTTGATCTCGCGTCTCGCGAGCGAGTCGAGTGCCGCTGTATTCAGGCAGTATCGGCATAACTCCGCTGTATGTTGCTGTATGCTGTGTGATGGTGACCTGATGCTGCTGCCGTCTCGGAGACGAGGTACAACCTCTTCCCAGGTAACTAATAATTCATTAGTTATTAACTGCGTCCTTCAATGGGTACGGCATGAGTTTCAGGTACGAAGCTCACCCGCCGTCGCTTGCTGCTCGAGGCCGAGTCACCCCTCTCTCTCCTCGACATCGTTGATCTCGTTGATGACTAGCCTCTCCGTCTACGGCTCTAGGTGGATATTTGATCGTGAGGTTTACACACACATATGTGTATTTGTATGCATTATTGTCCGGGAGATCGGTTGTACACGTTGTTTGTGTACATCAACCTAACCTCAATTTACCCTATGATGTTCCTTGTACAGCTGTAGTAATTATATACAGCTGTACATATCTATCCTTGTCTTTTGTCTTCTTGGCTATGCTATTTATCCTCGTCCTTGCTCCTTACCCTCTTACTGTGTATTAGTTCTTATGAAGTATTCCTTTTACAGCTGTATCTTGCTTGGCGTTGGAGGTTCTTCGGCTTCCTGCCTGGGTACCACCTCATCGCCTTGACTGCTATGCTGTGAGGCTTCGGAGGGTCCTGGAGGCTTCCTGGTGATCGCCTCCCTTGAATATCATGTTTGCTGTGCCAGACTCGGAGGAGCCCACCTGATACTCTGGGCTCGCCCAAGATCCTCATCGCCAGGACCACCCAGTGTTGCCAGATAGAGGTATTTTTTCTTTGTTACACTCACACAGTATGACCTCATTTACATTAGATAATGAGGACAAAAAAACCATAAATGGTAACCCTGGGACCACCTCAGTGTTGTGTACTGTGCTTGGGAAGGGGTATTTAGTATGTGAGGGTAGGCAGGACGTAGTTAATGTGCGGGTAGGTAGCTAGGGAATAGTATATGGGTAGGTAGGTATAGCTAGGGACTCGCCTAGCTTATACGGGTAGGCAGGTGTTCGCCAGGGGTTCTGTCACTCGCTCTTGACATGTGCAAAGCACATTGTCACAATTATAATAATAAATTTTAAAGTATAAGATAAAACTATCTTTGATTCTAACTCCCATTTATTCTCTACTTATTTATATTTTAATTACACCTTTTCTATATCTAACTTATATTCCATAATAGTTTTCTGCAATTGAAAGTATTATATTCGAAAACACCTTCCAAGAAGATGTCAAAACCCGCAAGTATTGTGTTAACACCTTTTTTATATGTAACTTATATTCCATAATAGTATTCTGTAATTGAAAGTACTGAAATCAAAAACACCTTCCAAGAAGGTGTCAAAACACGCAAGTATAATGTTATATGGGTTCGGTCCGATCACAATTTTCCAATATTTTTATTTTAACTAAACCTATATTACATAATAACTTATTTATCAATAGAATAATACTAATGAAGTTATTACATTAGAAAGTACTGAAATCAAAATGCAATTGTCAAGTATGGTGTATATTTTAATCACACTTTTAAAATTGTTGTACATAATTCGTAGAAAATTTCCGCAATAGAAAGTACTGAAATCAAAATGGAATCGGCAAGTATTGCTTTTCAAAAATAAATATATTTTTCGAACTGAATGTACTAATATTTTCTGAAAAATTCTATCTTACTCATTTATTTTTTTTTTTTAGTTACAGCAGAAAATACACAATTTTATAATAATATTCATTTGTGCAAAATTAATTTATGGAAAAGTAATAAAACAGAAATTTTTCTCATTTTTATTCTTTTTAAATGAAATAATACTTGCACCACCGTTGGGTGTATCACGAGGTAATTTTGAATATTCTCTTACTAACTTAAGAAAGTAGATTAACGATTAAAAAAATGTTAAAATAAAGATTTCTAATGTTTTAAACTATAAAACGAATTTCTATTTGGAATGGATCGTATCTATTTATTTTTTTTACTATATAATAATTATGAAGTGCTTGTACTCGGTTTGACAAATTAATATTATCTGCAGTAATGATATATATAGGGCTTATGAGAGTCACTAAAAATCATTTAGATATGTTGTACCTATTAACTTACCTTAAAATATTTATAATAACTTGATATGTGCATATATAATATATTATGCATTGCTAATTATAACTTATTAAAAGTAATAAGGCAAACCAACGCGTGGTGCAAGTATTATTTCATTTAAAAAGAATAAAAATGAGAAAAATTTCTGTTTTATTACTTTTCCATAAATTAATTTTGCACAAATGAATATTATTATAAAATTGTGTATTTTCTGCTGTAACTAAAAAAAAAAATAAATGAGTAAGATAGAATTTTTCAGAAAATATTAGTACATTCAGTTCGAAAAATATATTTATTTTTGAAAAGCAATACTTGCCGATTCCATTTTGATTTCAGTACTTTCTATTGCGGAAACTTTCTACGAATTATGTACAACAATTTTAAAAGTGTGATTAAAATATACACCATACTTGACAATTGCATTTTGATTTCAGTACTTTCTAATGTAATAACTTCATTAGTATTATTCTATTGATAAATAAGTTATTATGTAATATAGGTTTAGTTAAAATAAAAATATTGGAAAATTGTGATCGGACCGAACCCATACTTGCCAAAATGTACACCTTCTTGAAGGTATTTTACAACATTAAACGTAAAGTTTTATAGTAATAAATATTTATAAAAATACTTGTCAATTTCATTTTGATTTCAGTACTTTCTATTGCAGAAACTATTTAGAAATTATGTACATAGTTAATTTCTTAATAAAAAAATTTTGTTTTTATTGTGGTGCAACAAAATTTGCTTAAAAATTAGAAATGTTTAACTATTATATTTACATAGCAATTTTAAAAGTGTGATTAAAATATACACCATACTTGACAATTATTGGATTTTGATTTTTTAAACTGTAGAAACCATACTTGCGAATGTTGACACCTTCGTGGAAGGTGTTTTATAAATTACTATTTAGAGACACAAATTGAACATTAAACATGTAATAATAACAAATAAATGAATTATTGAAAGTGAAACCCTAATATTAAGGACACCAAAAAGTAGTTTCTGCTCTTGCCTTCAGAGATGAAGTGCTTCCGACAAGTTAAAAACAAAATAAACTGTGCATTATTAGTTCATTGAAGAATGTTGATGAACAATTTTAGTATAATATATTTGTTAAGAAAGTGTAAAGACATTAAAAAATATAATTTATTATTTCTAATAAGAAACATTTTGTAAATAAATATCCTTATTTCCTTTCTTAGAAGTTAATAAATAATTGTTTATTCAATTATTTTGGATGAAAAATATTACAATGTTATTATGAATAAAATTATTGTTTATTCAATTATTTTGGATGAAAAATATTAGAATGTTATTGTATATTGTACAAAAATAATGTGCGTGTTTAATTATTGGATGCACATATCATCATATACTTAATATATTGGTGTTCTGCAACCATAATTAAATAATATTAACAATTTTAAATTTATACAATTTTTTTAATTACGAGAAAGTCTTAGGTTTCTGGTACTACTACTACTGCTATTATGATTATTGGTATTTATAGATTCTCTTCTACTTATTTCACTGATGTCCAAATTATCATTTGTAGTTGGTTGAAATAATTTATTAGTTTGCACATGAAGTGGTGTACTTGTTATGATAGGTTGCTTGATTCGTTTGTTAATTATACTATGTGGTCTTCTAAAGGTATTTATTTTTGTTATTGATTTCCTTTTCATGTCAATAGTCTTATTTAAATTAATTAGCTTGCTAGCTAATTGCTGTTTTTGTGGTTTACCTTTTGAATTAACTTTATTAATTTTATCTGTTTTATCCATTTCACTATTTGATTCTCCTTTGGATGTGTTGACTTGCTTTAATTATTCTACCCTTTTTTTATTCACAATATGAATAGCAGCGCTTATTGCACTATTATCACCAGTAACATTTTTTTCATTTGCATTCTTCTCTAATGTGAAGTTTAGTTTTGTTTGTCTCATTGTATCTTGAAGTTTTTTTTTCTTTTTCTTGTTAGTTTTCTGTGTTTGTTTAACATTCATATTTGTTTGAGAATTTCCTTGACTATACTGTTCAGTCGAGCCATCATTTTTACCTTGTGACTTTTTGTTAGTTTGTAATTTATTAACAGTTGTTTTTTTAATTTTAGTATATGAAAGCTTCTGCACCGCTTGTTTTGTTTGTTTCTTTTTTGGAGTGCTCATCTGGCTAATATCATCATCTGAGATTTCAAAATCTGATAAATCCTAAAAGAGAAGTAAATGAATAATGTTTTTTCAGTTTTAAAGTCTTTAGTTTAAAAATACTTACACTTAAATTTAATATTGTATCATATTTTTCCAACTTCCATTCCATAGGTGCATTATCTTGTTCAATTATTTGAATAAATGCTTCTTTTAATGTTAAAGTTTTAAAACATTCGAAAAAGATTCTAAATGCTGCTTCATATTAGTATTGTCAATATCATCAAAGCTATTTAAGTCAAATTTTACTTTAATAGGATTTTCTTTTTTTAAGTCATAAAATACATAAACAATTATGTTAAAGTAGATATTAGTTTCAAAATCTTTGTATTTCAGAAACGTTATAAAACAAAAGTATAAGAATAATGCACATCCACAGAACAATTACAAACATCTTCCAAATAAGATTTCAAATCATAATATTGTTTTTTTCGTTTGTGATACGTGTCTAAGTGTAACTTAAGATTTCTTACAAATATTGGAGTATTTACAATATTATCCAAAAAGGTGTTTCTTTTACTTTGATTTTAGCGCTTTCAATTGTAGAATGTTTTTACACATTTTCATTAATAATATATCGGAAATACATTTTAGTTTAGATGTAAGACATTAGAATGCTTTATTTGACCATATTATTTTACACGATAAACTACTAATTATCATCGACATAAGAGGATATTAGTAGGTCAAAAATAACTCGACTGAAATACTTAACCAATGGCGGTGCAATTATTATTTTATTTAAAGAGCATAAAAAAGCGAGAAATTAGTTTTTATTAGTTATGCAGAAATTAATTTTGCACAAATGAATTATTATTATTCTATAAAATTGTGTATCTACTGATGTAAAGCACGGGAAGGGTATACATTGTTTATTTAAAGAGAATAAAAAAAAGAAGTTTTCTTTTTATCAGTTTTGTGGAAATTAATTAAAACGTTTTACAGAGTTTAAGCAAAATATATAAAAGTTTATTTCAAAAAAATGCAATGTATGGTATGGTAAAAAATACTTGTCGATTATTTCGCTTTGATTTCAGTACTTTCTATTGCAGAAACTCTTTATGGAGTTTAAACAAAATATATAAATTTTAATTAAAATACAATCTATGGTATCATACAAAAAAACTTGTCGATTATTCCGCTTTGATTTCAGTACTTTCTATTGCAGAAACTTTTTAAGGAGATTAAGCAAAATATAAGTAGAAATAGGATGGGAGTAATAATTAAAAATTTTTTTCTCATGATAACATTTTTGAAAGTGTGATTGAAAACCATACTTACGAATGTTGACATACCTTCGTAGAAGGTGTTTTATATAAAGTACTATCTAGAGGCACAAATTCAACGTGGAATATTTAATAAAGAATAATAAAATTATTGAAAGTGAAACTGTAATAAATAAATAAAAAATTTCTGTTGATATCTTTAAAATACTTGCCGTTGCTATTTTGATTTCAATAATTTCAATTGCAGAAACTTTTTATAGAGCTTAATATTATACACACACCAATATATATGTATATATGTACACGCATACGCGGAAGCACGCACGCACCATTGCACTAAATCTAGGAAGCAAATAAGATTATGAATTTTTGTTGTTTGTTGAATCTCGGCAGCGCTAAAGTACTTTTGCGCCCGCCGGTTGTTAAAGGGATACTTTAGACCCTATTTCAAGGGCGCAAAAACGCAAAATTCGTGCATGTTACAAAAAAAATTTTGCTTCTAGACATTCTGACGTAAGATTTTCTGCTGTCAGAATTCCTTGTCAAAAGTTTGGCCTGATTTAATGGAAAAATGATAAGACCAATATAAACAAAAAACACTGAAATTTGAGAAAAAAATTTGTTCTCGAGTTTTTTCAGAATATTATCGCTAATATAAAGTATACTCAAAAAATATAATGTACACCCAAAATGTGAAGAAAGGCGAAGAGAATAGTTAAAAAAAACCAGTAATTTTTTAGTGAAAAAAATTTTTTATCTACCTTATAAACTGCAAATAACGCCTGAAATGTACGAAAATTTACAATTTGTTACTTTTTTGATACACTTCCGATGATCATATAGATCCCCGCGTAAAAATGTAAAACTAAATATTAACTTGATATAAAGTTTATGTTTGGCAAAAGTTGATATTAACATACGCAATGAGACTATCCCAACTTGAAAAAATATTAATTAAACTTTTGTATAAAGTTTAGATAAACTTGAAATGATCTCTTAGATAAGTGTAAAAATATTATTTTTGAATAGGTAAAATTTTATTAATAAAAAAAAAATATTTATTCCCAGCTTCGAACCTCAGATCTTCTACTTCGAAGTGTCTCGCTCTACCGACTGAGCCATTTTTATTGTTTATGTCATAATATTAAATTTTGGTTATAAAGAACAAATGAAACATACTTCTAAGTTTATAACCTGAAAGTAACTTATTAAATATAAACAATAAAATAGCTCAGTTGATAGAGCGAGAGACTCCGAAGTAAAAGATCGGAGGTTCGAATCTGGGAATAAATATTTTTTTTTGTTTATTAATAGAATTTTACCCGTTCAAAAATAATATTTTTACACTTATTTAAGAGATTATTTCAAGTTTATCTGAACTTTATACACATATTTAATTAATATTTTTCCAAGTTTGGGATAGTCTCATTGCGTATTTTCATATCAACTTTTGCCAAACATAAACTTTATATCAAGTTGATATTAAGTTTTACATTTTTACGCGGGTCCCGCCATGCATAAACTATATGGTAAGATATTTATGTTTATCAAAGAAGCTACACTGAAAAAAAAATTTAGTGAAATCAAATAAAATTTATTTGATCCAACTAAATTATTTACTTGCACTCTCCCAGTGGTATATTTGGTTAAATCAACCAAATGAAAATGTTTGGTAGAAGCAAATAATTATTCACATGTAAGAAACATTTATTATAATTAAACAAATATTCAGTCGTATTGAACAAGCATTTTCTCTAAACAAATAAATATTTATTTACTTTCGTAAATTCGGTTCTACAAACAAATAAATATTTAGTTGTTTTGACCAATTTGATTCTACCAACAAACAAATATTTAGTTGTTTAGACAAATTTGATTCTACGCACAAACAAATATTTATTTGTTTCAACCAAATATTTAGTAACAGTAATAATAATTTTCGTTTATTTTTGCATAAAAGAATTTACTTCATTATCATTACAATAATTTATTTATTAGTTATTAATGTTTAACGATACTTACTGGGAATGATTTTTAGGAGTTTGTTTCAATCACCAAATTTCTTTTTCCTTGTTTTACTTTCTAAAACGCATGACTTATTTTACGGATAATTTTATCGCACTCGGAAATAAACGCATTTATATATTCGCACATCGCATCGGTACAATTGTATACGCACATACTCTGCAAGTTGTTAAATTTTCTTATATACTAATCATGAGAAAAGTTAGTCGTTTGCGTGTAACCTGGATCCACCTAGTGGACGTTATCTGAAACTACTATGTTTAACAAACGGTTTATTTAATTGTAATAAATATTGCATACATATTTATTTGAAAATTCGTAAATCGTAATAAATCATTTGCTGTGAGCAAGTATATATATTTAATTGCTTTTACTAAATATTTATTAATCATATAATAATTTTGAATAATAATTCCAAGTAATCAATTTGTTAATTTGTAATAAATCATTTGTTGTGAGCAAGTATATATATTTATTTGCTTTTACTAAATATTTATTAAGCGTATAATAATTTTGAATAATAATTCTAAATAATCAATTTGTTTATTCGTAATAAATCATTTGTTGTGAGCAAGTATATATTTATCTGTTTTTACAAAATATTTATTAAACGTATTATAATTATGAATAACAATTACAAATTGTAACGTACGATCCAAGATCATGTTGGATCTACGTGTACCGCGCAATACTTCAATTATCGCAGCAAAACCATTTGCGATGGCGCAATAAATAGTTAAGCGTCATATTGCATCCGGTCCGATCGACAGCGAACATCGTTGACGTCGCGCTGACTCGCGCTGACCACGCAGCCTCCGCGGAAAGCTACTCGGACGCGATTCGTCCAATAAGCTATAGATACTTGTTGCTAGGCCAATATTGCAACCATAGCAATTTTGGCATTGCCCACGGAGTATCTACGGAAAAACCCCGAATCCACGCAGCAAGGAAACGCTGACTCCAGGAGCCTCCCACCACAGGCGGAACGCTCCTCGAGCAGCCGATCCGCTGAATTCGTGGCAGAACAAAATCATCGCCCAGACCAAGCGGACGCAGATCCAAGCCATCGTCCACACGAGGCGGACAGAGAAGAACCGACGCCCCGACCAGGCAGTCGTAGATCAGACCCAACGTCCAGACGAAGCGGTCGAACAGAGGAAATCCGTTGACGCCCCACGATCGACGCACAAACAGACAAGCTCGTACACACATACACACACACGCACACAGAGGCCTTTCTCCTAAATTAGGGAGAATAAAGAACAGTAAAAGGGACTTCATCTTTTTCATTCAACCCGATCCTCTAATCGTGCCTACCAGCTTCGGTTGGTGGCAAACCGCAACCTGAATCCCACACAATCTCAAGTTACGTACGTAACATAATATTAAATTGGCATCCCTTGTGGGGAGTTGCGAGGAGGATCGTCGAGAGATACAAAAACGCATCGAAACTTGAAAAGCCATTCAAGAACACAACGATCAACCACCTAAGCAACGTAGAAGGTCCATCAGGCAACTAAGAAACAGGGATCAGTCCGTCAACGAACCGCCTACGCACTAAAAAGCGAGCAATTATCGCTCAAGTTTAAACAGAGGCCTTATCAGCGTCGTCTGTACTATCATAAAGGGCATCTGCCCCATCTTGAGCGCCTGCTCCTACGAGGGAAAGGGCATCTGCCCCATCTTGAGCGCCTGCTCCACCGAGGGAAAGGGCATCTGCCCCAACACGAACAACTGTTCCACCGTTGGACGAACTTCGACTCAATCCGCCGATTCAGCGCCATCCACATCGTTATCCTCCTCACGCCAAGTCATCCGTAACCGAGGGCTCCGTCAGATCAACGCCACCATCATGATCCACTCTCACAGCGTTCTCTTCGTGTTGTAAGTCCTTGTATTTTGAAACATTTCGGGAAAATTCCTTGCCACAAATTTATTCGTATTTTTGATCGTCATATTTGCGTTTAGCTAAATTAAAAAGCGCTAGTAGTATTGCAATTTCACGTATTACACTGTATTTCGCTGATCTATACGCTTATTAATATTACGGTAAATCATAAAATTATTACTTACTACACTTATTACAATAAATTATGTCGTTCACCGGATTTTTCGGCCGCTCTCGCAGCGAACGCAGCTTATCGAGAGATAACAAAAGGTCCAGAAAGCGCGGGAGTTCACTGTCCCCCGTACGCGCGAGCCCGAGTATAGATGATTTATTTAACAACCTCAAATCAGACGAATTTCGTAAGATTAATAAAATTTTCGAACGATTAACGGGAGAGGAAAAGACTATATTTTTGGCCAAACACGTTACGGATAATTTACCGCGTCCATTTACACCCTTAGACGGACCATCACAAATTGAGCCCTTAGAAACTCCATTAAGACAGTCACATATTACGGAGAAACGCGACTTATTGAACGAATATTTAAACGCAGAAGCTTCCGGTTTTTCTTTAAATCCTCCCGATGCAATTCGTAACCCCGTAACAAATATAAGCGCCGGTACGTGTCAGCCAGAGGCCCTAACGGAAGGAACGATATACAATAACAAGTTAACACATTCGACCGCCGCGACCGCACGATTAACAGAACCCTTAAAGGTGCAAACAGAACCGATTTCAACTCCCTGGCTAGATCACGCACTACTGAATCAGTCATTGCAATATATTATAGCGGTACAGAAACAATTATCCGAAACGATGCAAAACTCAGCATCAATCTCACTTAATCAATCCGCAATCAATCCAAATACTTTAATACATCCGAATCAGCCCGTTGCATCGACACCATATCGTGAATTCCCTTTGACAAACGGAAAAGCTACAGAGAACGCGTTTAGTAACGCCAATAATAATAATGACATCCGCAGCGATCATGTTACTAATAATATAATTGCACCTTCAGCACGCGTGAATCGTCTAACTATATCGCAGGCGATAAATCTCATTCCAATTTTTAACGGTGAGCCGGATAATCTAAATTTATTCTGCTCTTCAGTTAGACGCGCCTTGGAATCATTAGGGCCCAAACACGAGGGAGACATTTTACTCGCGCTCGCCGGCAAATTAACGGGCAGAGCAGCGGACGGTTATACCTCTCGTTTGACTAGTTATAGAAATCTCGAAACCCTCCTATCAGACCTAACCACGCAGTACACAAACGTAGGGCTGGCAGATCAGGTTATGACCGAGATCAAATTAGTTAACCAACTTCCAGGCGAGAGTGCAGTAGATTTTGGACTAAGGGTTCAAAAACTACATAATCGGTTACTCACTATATGCGAATCGGCTCCGAATTTAGAGACATGCGATCGCGAATGCAGGCGTAAGGAAGCAGACCGCCAAGCTTTACAACAATTCATGTTCGGTTTGCAACACCCATTAGACCATCAGGTACGCAGCGAGCGTCCCGAAACGCTTAGCGCAGCAATAAGAGCGGCCGCAGATTTCGAGTCTATTCAAGCGGCTCGCCGCGCCAACGCGCATCAACACCAATCGGGAAACGTATCGTACCAGTCAGCAAATCCGGGCCCGAGGATCCCAACACCAGCTACCGAGTCTGCAACTATCTTAAAAATGTTAGCAGAAGCACTACAAGGTAAAAAGTGTACTTATTGCGCCGCAACCACTCACGAGGAACAGTATTGCAGGAAAAAGAAAATAGAGACACTCTTTTGCGATTACTGTAAAAGGCCGGGCCATGTATATACCGAATGCATAAATCTTAAGAGAGACCTACGGAGTAATAGAGTAGGGACTAATATCGTAAACAACGGGAACAATAATCAAGACCCAGGGTATTCAAACCAACAAAACAGAGTTCGATTTAGCGACTACCGTAACTAGGGAAATTACCCGCAGCAACAACGTTATAGGAGAGAAATCGACCGCGGTCCAACGAATTATCAACGTCGAGACCAATATACTCGACGCGACGAAGATCGCAAAAACTACGATTACAACGAAAATTACAGAAAATTCAGCAACGATAATCGCCAATATTCACGCGGTAATCCAATAGGGCAACGAGACAGAGAATATTCGCGAGACACGTACACGGGTCCACGTCGTAGTGACGAAGAATATTATTATAATCGCGGAACAACCCAAGGGCAAAGACACTCTACGAGCGGCGATTTAAACTCGCAGGACGCTCGGCGCTACCCTCAGGCACCGAGCGCGTAAGCGTGAGTATAGCCACGCCTACGTCGCCCACAATAATAGCCAACATTCATTTTTTAAAAACGGGACGGCAACCTCCCATTGTGGTTCTAGAAAGTAAAAACACAACAATAAAAAATATAAGATTTTTCGCCGACACTGGCGCTGATATTTCCGTGATTAAACAAGGGCTTTTAAGACCCGAAACATTTATTGATAGGAGTCAGGTTATCGAAGTAAGAGGCGTAACGCCAGGTTCATCATATACGCTAGGTAAAGCATTATTGAATTTAAACGGTATCACATGCAATGTACATGTTGTATCAGACGATTTCCCCATAAGCACAAACGGATTGCTGGGATGGGATGTAATAAGTGAATTTTCCGGCGTGATAGACGCCGTCGCGATGAATTTAAAATTAGGGAACCTGGTAATACCCTTCGAAGTTAGCGAAACCATTGAGATTCCTCCGCGAATGCGAAGAGTAATAAGCGCACGAGTACTTAACACGGAAGTTAAAATAGGTTGGGTACCACTGACCTTCATAAAAGACGGAGTATTATTTGGAAACTTCGTAGCAGAAAACCACAATGGTAGCGTATTTGCCGAGTGCATTAACCTAACGTCCAAATCTATACATATTCCCGTACCGATAGTAAAATTGCATGAATGTGAAACTGTTAAACATTGGACGACCGAAAATGCCGCCGAGGACGGCCAAGAAAGCGATCGAATATCGCAAGGCGCGTGCATAAGACGCCTAGTAAGCAAAAACCGTGACACTCACACCGAAGTACGCGATTTAAACGAAATATTATTATACGACGATTGGAAAAGAGCAAAACGAGTAGATAAAATAATGCAATTAGCCGATTTAGATGGCTGCAATCGAGAAGAAATGGAACACATAAGAGAAATCATAAACGAATTCCCAGCAGCATTTGGCCTTGAAGGAGAACCGCTCCCGGCTACTCATTTGGTGACGCATAAAATACAGCTCTCTACCAATAAACCGATAAAGGCAAAAAGATACAGATACCCACCCGCGCTAAGAGAACAAATGGAATTAGAAATACAAAAATTGATTGATCAAGACGTTGTTGAACCGTCCACCGCGGACTACTCATCGCCTATGTGGATCGTCCCCAAGAAACCGGACGCGCAAGGAAATAAAAAATGGAGATTAGTTACGGATTTTAGGCAGCTAAACGAAGCAACAGTAGGTAGCTGCCACCCACTGCCGTTTACTAGTGACATTCTAGAGAGCCTTGCAGCAGCCAATTTTATAACAGTTATGGATTTAAAAAACGGATACTACCAGATAGAAATGGACCCCGACTCAGCAGGTTACACCGCGTTTTCAGCACCGCTCGGGAACCACGCACAACAGCACTTACAATATAAACGCATGGCCATGGGGCTACGCGACGCTACGGCAACCTTTTCAAGGGCAATGTCGCTAGCTTTAGCAGGTCTTCAAGGAAGAGAAGTACAGGTATATTTAGACGATCTAATGGTATACGCTCAAACACTGGAAGAACACGGAAAACGATTGAGACGAGTACTCAAACGCTTAGTAGACGCAAACCTCACTATAGAACCAAGGAAATGTCAATTTCTTAAAAACGAGGCTAGCGTACTTGGTCACATAGTAGGGGGAGGAAGCATCAAAACCGACCCAAAGAAATTGGTCGCAGTCCGAGACTACCCAACACCAACCAACGCCAAAAAGGTAAAACAATGGCTAGGCTTCGTAGGATACTATAGACGGTTTATAAAAAGCTTTGAAAAAATAGCTCAACCACTCTCTAAGCTCTTACGCAAGGACGAGCCATTTGTTTGGGGAAAGGAACAAGAGGAATCTTTTAATATGTTAAAGGATTCACTCTGCAGCGAACCAGTTCTTATCGCCCCCGATCTCGATAAACCATTCATAGTGACTACCGACGCGTCCGATTACGCAATCGGTGCGATTCTCAGCCAAGGTGAGTTTGGAAAGGATCGTCCGTGCGCATATGCGTCTAGGTGCCTCCATGGCAGCGAATTAAGGTACTCTACGTACGATAAGGAATTATTAGCAGTCGTTTTTGCAAAGGATCAATTTTCTCACTATCTATACTCGAAAGCCTTTACCTTGATCACCGACCACGAACCGCTAAAGCATTTTCATACAACGAAGAAACCGGATCTCAGGTTCAACAGACTGAAAGCCTCACTTCAAGGCTACCGCTTCACTGTCATATACCGACCAGGCGAGAAAAATTGCAACGCCGACGCATTGTCTCGAAAACCGATCGTCGCAGCAAACGAAATAAACCCGGAGCTCCCGCGAGCACAGTTGTATGAATTAGCAGAGACACAAGATCCCGTAACCAACTCGACAATTAATTTTAAGGAACCAGTAGAGATCTTAAAACTAGAATTACGTTCGCAACGTCCCAAGCGCACCAGATCCAACACGGACAGTTCAGACAGCGACCATAAACAAGCAAAACGATTGCCGGAAGATTTGCTGAGGTATTACAAAGGCGAAACGCTAGCTGTAAGAAACTCCAAAGGAGGATTCTATTTATGCATAGCATTGCAAAACGCTCACCACGACGACAGCAGACTACGCATACAGTGGCTTACTCAAGCGCCACGTAAAACTAGCACTTATACCGTGGATTATAAAGATACGTGCCCTTTCGACAGCATTCTCACCAACGTCAAACTTAAACTCAAGGCGAACGGAACCTACCGCCTCGGCTTGCGAGAACGTACAAGAATTGAAACGATATTGGCTGAATCACTGGCCCGAGAACCACATACTCAATGGTCATCAGAGGTCAAAAACAATCAGACCGATCCGATACTCAGTCAAGGGAAAACAGACGGTAAACTCGCATATCTGCGGAAAGAGAATAACCTACAAAAGGGCATACAAGCTACCAGCACGCCTCAAATTAACGAGCAACCAGTAGATCGCACCGAAGTGTCGCAAACACAACTTTTTTGGGAAGATCAGGCTATCCCTAACAACCTAGAACCGATTGCTATCGTACGTGAAGACAATGCTGCAACGTCAGACTCAAACGAGCAATCCGACGCTCCCGAGGTTACTAACACTGATCACTCCGATAATATTTCAAACACGTTGCATCAACTCCTAAACGGATTACACTCACGATTTATCGTAGACGTCAAAGAAAGTAAAATTGACGGACAAAAGAGCATGCACATAAGTATCTGAGAAATAAACAAGGAGCACAAAACAGTCGAATTAAAAGGGGAAGCGCCCGAAACTCGCGCCCGTTCCAAAAATATACTATCAACTAAACCCGAGCGCGAAACTCGTAGACTCAACGATTCCTACCGACATAGGAGACGTCAATATGCTGCCAACATCAGTCAGCTACCTCTCGGAAGATTCAGAGAACACACCCAGGAACGACCAATCGCAATCTACAATTCAAAATCCTAGTCCCATACTCGATATCAACGAGGACATATCAAACAACATCCCTGGAGTTACACCCGAGGAAATCAATCGCACACTCAATAAACCGCCCGAGGAACCCGCCGACACACCAGGAAGGGCGATATCGGAAGAACCCGGACATCCTTGCGACAAGAATTCAAGGAAGGACAACGACGCTCCAGAGCGCACTGTAATCGGGCCCACGCTCAGTCTTCACAGACACACCGATGAGGTGCCAAATAATTACAGCATTGAACCACGCACGCATGAAATACATGACGATCACCCGGCCCTGCATTTATACAAGGAAAGAACGGACTGCGCCACTCCGCACACAAAACTAAGGTTGTGCACCGACGTAATCAACGAGCCACCAGGGAACTGTCTGTTTAACTCTTTAATAAGGACCGCCGACCTCGATTTAACCGCGCTCGAACTAAGACGCAAGCTATTGAACTCGCGTTCGCTACTACACTGCGGCGAACCCGCAGAGGCAACGCGCATTTTATCATCGAAAAACGAATACGGAACGATCGATTGCATACACATTTTCGCCAACGAATACCAATTGAACACATGTATCCATTTCGAGATACCAGGTAGAACCATTTATTGTCATATCATAGCAAACCCTGTAGGAAAATGGGTGCATTTACACCTTAGCGGAGTTCATTTCACACCGTATGAGTTAGTCGAAAACGACGATATGTCAATAGACTCTGGCGAGTCGCAGTCGGACACGAGCGAGTCGAGCGACGAAAGCCCCGATCCTTCAGACGAAAGTGAAAGTTCCGAAAATGAAGAACTAGGTCCAGAAACCGATTTTGAACAACCGGACAGCATCGCAGGTAACGAGCAAAACGATAACGCAATGAACCTCTCGGCTATCGTCGAAACATCCAAGGGCCCAGAAACAGATCACGGTATGGATGTCGACCAACAGCCGGAACTAAATATAGGCAACGGCGATCGAAACGTAGCACCAACCAACAGTAACCTCGCGCAACCTCCACCGTACAGTGAAAAATTAATAAAATACCTAACGATAAACGCTAGGCCACCGCGCGAAAAACCACCGTGGGCACCATCGGACGACGAAGAGCCTCCTCCCTTTTCCACCTTAACAATTGTTAATCAACACCCATTTCGATTCAAAGAAAACTTAGTTTATCTAGCAACATCCGACGGTTTTCTGAACACCGAAATACAGGAGGCCCTAACAGAGAGAGCATACATAGATTTGGAACAATTCGAAGGGAAAACATTTACAGTCGGCGAAATCCACACATACAACATCAAGGACATAACAATGATATGCATATACATAAAGCATTATATCGACGAAAAACCGCTCAGAATCAACATAAGAAAATGCTTAATTTTACTCAAAAACCTGTTAGTCGCCAAATCTATCAAAACAATAGCAGTCATTAGAGATCTCGCGGTACTATCAGTCGGTGAATGGGCTTATTTCATAGAACAATTTAATAGGATATTTAAAGGACTACCGATAATCGGAGTATTGTATACAAATAATTTACCTGTACCTCCGACCGAAGACAGGTACGCGGTCATCAAGGAATACCATGAAGCAGCCCTCGGAGGACATCGAGGCGTAAACAAAACGTACGCAAAGGTAGCCAACGACTATTATTGGAGAAATATGCGCCCGCACATACGTCAGTTCGTCCTGAGATGCGCCGATTGTCAAAGCAACAAATTGGTACGACAGAAAACGAAATTGCCTTTAGTTATCAGCAACACGCCCTCATTCCCATTCGCCCAGCTTTCATTAGATTTTTACGGTCCATTGCCGGTAAGCAAGAACGGTTATCGCTACATTCTGTCAGCTCAAGACTGGCTGACGAAATACGTTATACTTGTACCAGTAAAAACAGATACAGCCGAAGAAGTAGCCCGCGCTCTAACCGAAAAAGTAATCGCTTACGTAGGCACGCCAGCTGCAATTATAACCGATAACGGTAGCCATTTTCAAAATAAACTATTAGAACACTTCGCAAAAACCTTTCGCATTAGCAAATATAACACCACAGCCTACCACCCCCAATCTCAGGGCGGAATCGAGCGTATGCACCATACATTAACCGAATACCTGCGCAAATACGCGGATACAACAAACAATTGGTGCGAATGGACGCCAATTTGCCAACATGCTTACAACTGCACCGAACACGAAAGCACTGGCTATAGTCCTCACGAATTACTGTTAGGATATAAACCGAGAACACCGTCGAGCTTCCCGCCAAAAGAGCACTTCCCTACGTACAGCGAATATGCAGCCGACCTCACCACCAACCTTACCCAGTTACAAACAATGGCTGCGATGAACCTCGTACAGTCTAAATATCGGTCCAAATACTACTATGATAAAAGACTAAACGTACAACATTTTAGGGAAGGCGAAGTAGTTCGACTAGTTAAAGAGCCACCAGTGGGCAAATTTCATAAGGAATACGAAGGCCCATACAAAATTATAAAAATCAATCGCAAAACACACAATGTCACAATCAGAAACGGACCCATAATCAAAACCGTGCACGCTAATAAACTCAAACGAGCCCCCGACATCCAAGCACTACCTACTACAACAGGTAACAGGACGGGTACTCAAAACCTTTAGCACGGACATATTACCGCGGCTAACGGACGCGCTCAAAGCGCGCATCAGTTATTCTTTTTTTATTAACCACATAATACCAAATTATAACAATTAAAATCACACAACTATTATTATAAATCACAATCATACTATCTTATAATTACATATACACAAAACATCAATCGTATTAATTAATAACAAATAACTAGCAGAATAAATCGAATACTAACTCACGAATAAGAATTCGGCGATTAATGAACTGTAGTGCGGTCCTATTAGCGCGGCTAACGGACGCGCCATAGACATTTACAACTGATTAATAATTTATGCAGTAAACAATTTAAAATCAGAATAACCATTCATTCTCATCATAAACGAATTATAAATAAATTAAATCCCATTAACAAATAAATCGCAAAAACGTTATGTTGAGAAATATAATAACCGGAACCTTAATTAACAAAATCAAATCAAATTCGATTACCATAAAACCACTAGGAACTGAGATATCAATTTGTTATCTAACAATTATAAACACTCGACCAAATCACCCATATAGTTTTATAAAGCTCGCATACCAAACAATCCATTCTCATAAACATATACCCTTGTTATAATAAACAAATTTATAAATAAATTAAAAAACATAAATAAATAAATTAACAAAAAATTTCTTTTTGCAAAAATAGAAACCTTACCCTCAGTTAACAAACTACACCAAAGCACACCATCATAGCCTGAATAGAAACCGAGATATGAATTTGTTAATTAACAAAATCGACCGCGCAACGAAAACACCTATATAGTTTCGGATCACACGTTCAACAGATAATTCGAAATCGAAGAAAAATTCTAGCCAAATAAGAGAGCAAAAATATAAACAATTTGACAATTATTGTTAATAAAAAATTTCAAAAATCTTAATTATCAAAAATAATAATCACCAACCTTAGTTGCAAAATTATAGGTACTTTGTTTCTACAAATTCGAAAATATTTTCTAAAAACACGTACAATTTTGCAACTACTGAAAAATAAATTGTTATAATAGTAAAATTAACATGTCGGGCACGTGCTAAACCAAATCCACACATAAAAAACTCAAAAAGTCGAAAGCAAATAGTAATAACAATTTTTACTCGAAAAATGAAAATTCTTCACTGTACGAGTAATACGATACCTCTCCGCGAGCAATAGAGGCCATAGATCAAAAGTTATAGCAATTAACATTTTCGACTTTTAACATAACCATAAATAAATAAAGAGGGCCACATACTCCAACATACGAAATTACAACGAATACCCCCCAAAAGAGAAGACAAAAAAGGAAAAGAGACACACAGTGTCAATGCTAACACGTTAGCTCACGTATACACATATACGCGACACACAATAGCCAAGAGCTGCTCCGCTCCGAGATCACTCACACGAACAAATAAAACGGCACACATATATACATAAAATAACACACACTAATCTCGAGGAGCAACTGCACTCACACAACTAAAAAGAAGTCGCGCCAACGCGCACAATAGTACAGTGCATATGCATGCGCTCCGAGTCGCGAGCTACTGGATGCACTTTAACGCCACAAAACTCGAAAAGGAAGCGTTTTTTCGAAAATTCGGTGGAGGACTTCTAAACTATAATTTTGATCAAGGAATCGAATGCGCTTTGTTCCGGATCGATCCAAGCAAGCGTTATCGAGTTATAGTCGATTTGTTTACTTTTGGCTTTGGCTCATTTTTGGAACATTTCACCCTTTCAGCCTGCGCCGAAAATTAGAATATTTATATTACACAAATATTTTCATACCTATTTAATTTACTAATCGAGACAATGATATTTCGTTCCAAATTTCGACGTTGTTTTCGAGATTTATCGATTTTTCTGTATAGCAATGTTAGTTACATATGCACTTGAGCGCCACAAAACTCAAAAAGGGAACGTTTTTTCGAAAATTCGGTGGCGGACTTCTAAACTATAATTTTGATCAAGGAATCGAATGCGCTTTGTGCCGGATCGATCCAAGCAAGCGTTATCGAGTTATAGTCGATTTGTTACTTTTGAAATTGACTCATTCTTGCGATACCTCACCCTGTCTGCCCGCACTGTAACTTTGGATATATTTTAATCAAGAGTTTACATTTCTTTCATTGACGAATTGATATAAATAAATAATCAAAACTACAAACTTGGTAAATAACTACAATTTCTCAAAATTTTTAAACATTATATTTCAGTTATTTTTTAAACACAACTTGAATCTATAAAATAAAACCAAGCAGATAATAGCAATTAATCACCGAAAACCATAAACAATTAACTAAATTAATTATAATAACTAAAATTATCTCCTAACTTAAAAACAATAAAATATTCAAATCGTCGCGAAATTCAACGCACACCTAGTAAGCATAGCGCGGAAGGGAGAAGCAAGCTTGAGGCGGGAAAAAAGTGCCCCGGACTTCAGAGCCGTAACAGCGCACGCCGCGCCACGCGCGAAAGACCCCCTGGCCGTGGCAAATACATTGCCAGCATAGAGAGCGCGACACGGAGAGAGAGAGACACAACGCGAGTCGCGACAAAGCGTCTCGGGCATCAGGGCCGCGACAGCGCACATCGCGCCACGCGCGAGAGGCCCCCACGCCGCGACGAATGCATTGCCAGCATACAGCGCGCACGTGGAGAGAGAGAGACAGAGCGCGAGACGGGGAAAAGTGGCCCGGACACATAGCCGAACGACACGTTGGCGGTGCCCGTACCCTTGCAGATTCATTCATTTTAAACCTTCCCGTCTAATTCCAAGACTTATATTTTCTTAAAACAATGTAATATTTATATTTTTATACTATACAAACATCATGCGTCTAGAAAAACACGTTTTCTCACAATTAAACTATTTAAAATAATATTATTACATTCAATATTGCACTTGTAACCACAAAATAAATTTAAATCTTTGTAAGCAAACATAATAATTTTAATAAAAACTATTATTATCATATTAACACAACGTTTATAGGAACATTCACCAAAATCAGTAAAAAAAAAGGAAAAAAAAATACGTCAATATTATAGTTAATATTGCAATTTAAATAGTGGAATAGGTAAAAATCTCTATAATTAAACACATAATAATTGTAACAAGCATCATTATTATAATAAATAACAACAATTTCTCAAAAAAAAAATTTTTCAATATTACATTTCAACTATTTTTGTATACAACTCGAATCTATAAAAGAACCAAGCAGATCATAGCAATGAACCACCGGGAACCATAAATAATTAATCGTAATAAATGATAGACGACATTGTAATCAAATAATTAAACAACAATAAAATAGCAAAAATAGGTAACAGCAACAACAGTGATAATAACAACAAATTATCCAAACACCAAACAATAATACGAATAAAGCAACCTTAATCAAAACTTATATTAATGTTTATACGGTAAAACAAGAAATTGTAAAACCCGCCAAAATTCTACGTAATATATCAACTAATTTAACTATAATAAATTCAATCAAATTAATCGTAATAATTAAAAAGGGTTTACACATAAACATGAGGGTAATAAAAAAAACAGGATAATTAAAATAGATGCGCAATTTATTCAAAAAAATATATCACACACAAACATATATATATATATATATATATATATACACATGTATATAACTACAATTACGCAAGCTGCATAAACTATAAGGGCCGAAACCAGCAAGTGTCCGAATGGACATGCCAATTACTGCCGATGACCCAGTCGGGACACCCGCGATCCGCGTGACGGCACGGAAACCTTAGTTCCTTCGACCATCGCTCCAAAGCCGGGATGGGCCAAGAAGGAACCGACCCACGACATTGAGGGCACTCACTCACCCTCATGGTGCAACGCATGCACAACGGATGCCCATTACCGCAAACTAAATATCTAACGACGATAGGGTCCATGCACACGGGGCACTCGAACAGCTCCCGGACAAACATGCTGTTTTGCTCGCGAATGGCCTCCTCCAACCCGTCGGGCAACCAAGGAGAACCCGGGCTCACAGCCGGCGAAGCCACACCAGCAGCGGCAGGCATAGCATCGATGCTACCCGTAGGCTCCGCAGCAGACTCCAAAACCTCACGTTCACCCGACACAACCGGCTCGTCAGGTATCCGAGAGCGAGCAGGTTCACGAGGCTCAAACAGCGAGCGAGACCCCGGCAGCTCCTCCGGCATCGGGGATACGACGGCCACGCGGGCTGACACGGAACCTCGGCGTTCCTATAAAGAAGAACCACAAGCATTATACACTACAACCTTATCAGTCGACAAAGAAAAACAACAAAAATCCAAAAACGGGCATACTTACATCCCGGTTCCGTCGCCGAGCAGGTTCGCTCCGAGGCGAAGCACCTCTCGTCGGCAGCCCCGACGATCCACCAAAAGCGGTCTCCGTTACAATCGTCGGAAACGCGCTCGGCGGAGCAGCATTCGACGCACCGAAAAAAAACGGCACAAACAGCCACGCGCCAGCCATCGGGTGCGCTCCCCGAGCTACCCCGCGGCCACCATGTCCTCCACGACCCCTACGTAAACCACTATCTGGACGCCTCTCCATGATCACGCAAAAGACAGAAAAATCGAAATATACGGTACAAAACAGGTAGTGCACTAGAGCAGATACGGCAGCCAACTGACGAACCATCCAACAAGAGCATAGAAACGTACAAAAAGGGGAGACTTTTGCGCACTAAGCAATAGATAAAGACACCCAATCCTACGCCGCCGGAACTCCAAACCCGACACTTAGAACCCGAGACACTAACTCGCGGATTCGCGCAGCAAAAATATACGAATAAGCATAGCGTGATAGAATAAACCCGCAGCACATTACCAACGGCAAGGAATTCACCCGCAACATAATTATCACATTAGCAATAAATAAATCAATCCATACGCATTCAAGGTTCACAACCACCGTAGCAGCACCTACAGATAGGATACTTAGAGACATTTCCGACAACCCGGGACTAATAATAGAGAGCATTGCGCCCTTAGCCGTCTCCAACACCAACTGGAAAATAATTCAGAAGACGGACCTACGATCATTCTTCTCGTATAATACCGAACTCCGCGAGGCATGGGCAAAATTAAACAGAAACTGCAGCGAAATTGCGAACCTCTGCGAACGAATCAGCGAAATGCGAAACCAGCTCGCAGAAAACGAGGCAGATACGGAACACATAATCAATTTGCTACAAGGTCATCATGCATCACGCGGAAAACGAGCAGTTTTACCGTTCATCGGCAAAATATCCAGAATCCTATTCGGCACCCTAGGTGAGGACGCACTACAGGATATTCAAAACCTAATAGAAACCTCCACAAATGAAACGCACAAAGTCGCGTCCCTCCTGGCATCCCAAACGGAGGTAGTCGAATCACAACTCAACCTAACCAGCCGTAAACTATCCGAGATAAAAACGGTCCTGCAAACTCTCCACACCGAAAATTTGGTCATTCATAAAAGCGAACTAGCGCACGTCGCCGCAACCACCTTATCCGAACATATAGCAAAACACGCCCTGGATATCGAAATCGTAACCGACGCAATCCTGTTTGCGTCCCGAGGAACCATCCACCCCCGTTTCGTACCCCCCAACTTGATAGAAAACACCTTACAAGCTGCCCGGCAAGCCTCACCCAGCACCATATTTCCCCTAGAAGAAGCAAACTCAATCCTTCAATTATTCGATATAGCCGAAGTAAAAATCGCCTTCATAAGGACCCACTTGATCTATATCATAAATATACCGCTCTTAAGCCCTCAGAGATTTCAATTGTTTAAAGCCACCCCTTTACCTATGAAACGAACATTAGAAAACATCACGAATATATACGCATACATTTACCCGGAGCACCAACTTTTCGCCGCAAGCGAGAGAAGCAACACTTACGCGCCATTCACGATCGATGCGGTTAATAATTGCAAAAAGTTAAACACACTGCACATCTGTAAGAACAACGAACCCTTCCGGGACATCAAGGAATATTCACCATGTGAAATCCGTCTAGCTACAGGTACCACAGCAAATAATTTAAACAATTGCGGGATAAAAATCATTAATCTCGTAGAAACCTTTTGGGCCCGTCTACACAATCCTAACACATGGGCATACTCGACACCTCAGGAAGAACCCATATTCATAAAATGCAAAGACAGCGACTACGCGACATACACACTAAAAGGGGCCGGGCTTCTTAAATTAACTGAGGGATGCACCGCGCACACCGCCGACACACGATTAACCTCCACCCACTCGGATTACACAATTCAATATACAGACGTGTTTTCAAAAAACGAGAGCGCAAACATCAAACACCTTATAAATAATCTTATGCTTACTCGCGAAAACGCAGACTCCTTAAAAGAAATCCTAAAAACCGAAAAACTAACCATCGCCAACATGCACAGCGACGCGCAGAGCGACGCGCTCAAATCCGGTTTAACATTGCACGAAATAGCGCAAAAAGCGCGAACGCTAAGCGAATACAGATCAGTGAAAAACAGTCTTCGCATTTTCAAATATACATCCGGGTCCTTCGGAGCGACCATCATAGGATTATCTATATTATTAATTGTGGCATGGAAAGTAATACTCCCAAAATGTCGCGAACGCAAGAGACACGCGAGCACCAATCTAGTAGCTCACGTAAACCCAATTCATTTGAAGCGACTACTTAACAGCACCATGATTGTAAGCGCAAACTCAAAACAGCTGACCGACCGAATTCAAGAAACATCGGTCACTGAGCCACATGACTGCCATGCATGAAAGCCGAGTAAGCAAACAGCAGCTTCGTAGCTCAGGCTTCCGCCTTATGTACGATATTACACCTTTATATCTATGTTATGTTAACACTTTATTTCAGATCAAAAGAAAACTCACATTTCATAATATTCACACATAAGAGAAATAAATACAATACATAATTCATTATACATGAAATAAATCGTATGTAACGCAAATACACACACGTGTAGATTATTAATACAAAAAGAAAAATTGTATGACAAGGAGAAAGGCCTACGAAAACAAATGTGAAATGGCACGCAGCCATGCACCCACACACAAAAACACACACCATCCACACCACACACACACAATTCGTATGTAAAAAAAAAAATATTTTTTCTCTCTATTCACACTTAAAAAAACGACTAAACCGACGACGAGGACGTCGCCGCCGCGGCTTCGGACGTGTAACGTACGATCCAAGATCATGTTGGATCTACGTGTACCGCGCAATACTTCAATTATCGCAGCAAAACCATTTGCGATGGCGCAATAAATAGTTAAGCGTCATATTGCATCCGGTCCGATCGACAGCGAACATCGTTGACGTCGCGCTGACTCGCGCTGACCACGCAGCCTCCGCGGAAAGCTACTCGGACGCGATTCGTCCAATAAGCTATAGATACTTGTTGCTAGGCCAATATTGCAACCATAGCAATTTTGGCATTGCCCACGGAGTATATACGGAAAAACCCCGAATCCACGCAGCAAGGAAACGCTGACTCCAGGAGCCTCCCACCACAGGCGGAACGCTCCTCGAGCAGCCGATCCGCCGAATTCGTGGCAGAACAAAATCATCGCCCAGACCAAGCGGACGCAGATCCAAGCCATCATCCACACGAGGTAGACAGAGAAGAACCGACGCCCCGACCAGGCAGTCGTAGATCAGACCCAGCGTCCAGACGAAGCGGTCGAACAGAGGAAATCCGTTGACGCCCCACGATCGACGCACAAACAGACAAGCTCGTACACACATACACACACACGCACACAGAGGCCTTTCTCCTAAATTAGGGAGAATAAAGAACAGTAAAAGGGACTTCATCTTTTTCATTCAACCCGATCCTCTAATCGTGCCTACCAGCTTCGGTTGGTGGCAAACCGCAACCTGAATCCCACACAATCTCAAGTTACGTACGTAACAAAATAAATCAATTTATTTATTCCAAATAAATTTTTTGTTGTGAACAATTGTATATTTAGTTGTTTCTACTAAATATTTATTAAGCGTCATATAATAATTACAAATAAACTAATTTATTCGTTTCTAATAAATCATTTGTTTCGAGTAACATGTTTAGTTATTTCAAATAAATTATACTTGAATCAACTAAATACATATTCACATAAATCAAAAATGTCATTTAAACTAAATATTTATTTCATTCAATTAAATTTTATTTGTATTAAATAAATATTTACTTGTTTAATGTTCAACAAAATGATTTGGTTAATTCAAATAAATTTTTTTTTCAGTGTATAATAATATATAAGTTATTTTTGATGATTCAAGGTTACTTGTTCGATAAATTAATAATAATTTGATAAAACGTGTATTATTCAAAAAATACTGATTTAAACAGCAACTATTCTCTTCACCTTTCTTCATATTTTGAGCATAGATTATATTTGCAATAACATTCTGAAAAAAATGGAGTAAAAGTTTCTTTTTAATTAATGTTGGTGTTTTTTGTAGTATTTAAATTGGTTTTGTCATTTCTCCTTTAAATATGGCCAAATATTTAACCAGGGATTCTGAAAGAGCACAAAATTCTACATTAGAGTATGTGGTAGCAAAATTTTTTCAATGCCAGTAACAAAAACCATTGCATTGTAAAATCGCTAAAAAATTTATACGTTTCAGCGCAGAAGTGAGATATTTTTTTCGTATTGTTCTTTGTTGCGTATGGAGAAGGTGATAGGAGAGGACCGAAAAAAAAATTGATCCGACGCCGGGACTCGAACCGAGGATCCGCGAGTTTCCAGTCACGAGACCTAACCACTAGGCCACCGTCCGCGATTTCTTGTTGTAATTGCATTCGTCATGATATTTCGCGTTTTCGGTCATCCTACACCGTTCTCACACACGCGCCGATCCGCGCGTCGATGTTACGTACGTAACACCTCCGACGACCGGGAATACGACGTCCTCGTCGTGTTTAGTGTCATTATACCTCCGGATTATTTTTATTCGTCATTTACTCTTCTTCATCGACGCGCCTCTCGGATCCGCTGCGTGGAACTTCTGACTTCACGGGGACGAAACGCTTTATTTATTTATTTTTCGACGCTCGTTCGCTCGGTATACTTTATTATTATTTTTTCTTCATTAATTAGACCACGGAAGATAATGTAGGAATTGATTTTTACGTGGGTTCGTTCACTCGAGAGAGATACCAGCAGTGAATTAGTGGATTCTACTCTCCCGCACAAGGGATGCAATTTATGTTGCGTATGGAGAGGTGATAGGAGAGGATCGAATAAAAAACGTGACATCTTATAAACTATTAAAAATTTTTTTTACTTTATCTATTCTTTAATGAATTTCATCTATTTTTAATTTATATTTTGTGATTAATAAAACTTAAAAATGTCTTAGCAATGAATGCCTTAGTGTGAATGTTTGAGTAATATACCCAAAATTTTCCAGATTTTTAAATTGATTATTTAAAATTACAATGTTTGCTTTGAAAGTTTAAGACTTATTTACTATTAATCAACGTCTCAAAATTATTTACTCAATTATTATTAAAAAAATTATTATTTCTTAAAAAATCAAAACGCTATGCCCTTGCTTTTGTTTGAAGCTACCTGTATGAATTTTTTTAGAATTTTGATTTAATACAATAATTATAATATTTATGATGAATTGTCTGTGACTTTCTGACAAATAAATAAAACTAAAACTAACTAATTTTTAACAATTCATCACATATGACAGCTTGCATATAATCTGAATGGACTTCTCAGTTACTCGAGTAAAATAATATTGTATTATTTATTTCCAATCACTGGAGTTATAGTGAATTTCACCATGTTTAAATAATCATTAACTTATATACACTATACTGGAGTCATTGGGAAGTCTATTCAGAATTACGCAAGCTATCTTATATATGTAAAGTTTCTATTTTACTACATGAAAATATGCTCTCAAGAGACTTTCTGGCAAATAAATAAAACTAAAACTAACCAATTGATAACAATTCATCACATATGACAGCTTGCATATAATCTGAATGGACTTTTAGTTACTCGAGTAATATAAAATTGTATCATTTATTTCCAATCACTGGAGTTATAGTGAATTTCATCATGTTTAAATAATCATTAATTTATATCCATTATATATTCAGACAACTATAAGAATATTCTCGAACCTATTACTTGTTCATACTATAAGTTATATAATACATGAATTTATTGATCTCCACAAGCCAAAGACTATTCCTCACAACTCAGTAAGGCGGACTGTTTTAATACCAGCCACTTTAGAAACCTCACAGGATGAGTGTTTGAAAAAAGACCAAGACAAGCTAAGTCAAATTAAAAAATTTAATAGATTGTAGTATAAAATAAAAAAACCGCGTTAGTGAGTTGTGAGGAATAGTCTTTGGCTTGTGGAAATCAATAAATTTATTTATTATATAACTGATAGTATAAACAAGCAATATATACACGAATATTCTAATAGTTGCCAAAATTCAAATTTTTAAATTAATTCATATCCACTATACTGGAGTCACTGGGAAGTCTATTGAGATTATAAGCAAGCTATCTTATATAAGTAAAGTTTCCATTTTTCTACATGAAAATATGCTCTCAAGAGACTTTCTGACAAATAAATAAATTTAAAACAAACCAATTGTTAACAATTCTTCACATATGATAGTTTGCGTATAATCTGAATGGACTTCTCAGTTACTCGAGTAATATAATATTGTACTATTTATTTCCAATTACTGGAGTTATAGTGAATTTCATCATGTTTAAACAATCATTAATTTATATTCTCTATACTAGAGTCACAATTATAAATAACCTCTTATTTTTCAAATTATAAAATGTATTAATGTATAATATATACAATATATATATATATATATATATGGGTGGTTCTCTGTGACATCGAAGATGAAAAAAATAAATATTGCTATAACTGTGGGAATATGTTTTAGAGGTATCCAGTAGTTCTCCTGAATTTTTTCAGATTTTTTCTGGGCCATAATTTTAAATTACAGAGAGTTAAAGTTGACATTTTAGCACTTTTTTGCATTATAAGCCCATTTTCATGAATTTTTAGCTCCCAGGGGATGCATTTTTCACTAAAAGCATAAGTATGACTTTTTTTGTAAAATTTTTCGAACTTTTCAGTAAAAATACTTTTAAAGACATAAATGTATGCTGTCACACTCTTGTAAGCCATTTAAACCTTAAATAGTGAAAATCAGCAATTCTGCTCCGGACTCTGGTAACCTAATACTGTCTAAAAGATGTCTTTTTATAGTCAGAAACTGCCTAAAAATTTCCAGAGTGGGTCTAAATCATTAAGATCACTTATGGTCAAAATATCCGGGAAAAGTGCCCGAAATATTAATAGAAAGGTATATTTGTTGCCTTATAACGATGAATCTAGTAGCATGATCATTGCAAAAAAATTTATGCACTTACCTTGGAATGGTAGAAAAGTATCTCCACTTGTTTCAGTATCCATCTAATCCCCTGTAAGCTGCTAAAAATACAAATATTATTATACAAATGTAAGAAATTAATTTTTAAACATTTATAATGCTGAATTTTTAGTTTCACATCCCTTACAAGAATTATAATACTAATCTGAAGGATTACTATAAATATATAAACATCATTATTACAATAACTGAATATACATATTTAATACAAAAGATATATAAATAAATCAGATATATAATTATAATGAATAATATGATAACGTGACAGGGACAAGTTTGTGAAATCTAAACAATGTATTGCTGAATAATAATAATAATAATGTTGATACTTTTATAGTAATCCTTCAGATTAGTATTATAATTCTTGTAAGGGATGTAAAACTAAAAATCCAGCATTATAAATGTTTAAAAAATAATTTTTTATAATTTTATAATAATATTTGTATTTTTAGCAGCTTACAGGGGATTAGATGGATACTGAAACAAGTGGAGATATTTTTCTACCATTCCAAGGTAAGTGCATAAATTTTTTTGCAATGATCATGCTACTAGATTCATCGTTATAAGGCAACAAATATACCTTTCTATTAATATTTCGGGCACTTTTCCCGGATATTTTGACCATAAGTGATCTTAATGATTTAGACCCACTCTGGAAATTTTTAGGCAGTTTCTGACTATAAAAAGACATCTTTTAGACATTATTAGGTTACCAGAGTCCGGAGCAGAATTGCTGATTTTCACTATTTAAGGTTTAAATGGCTTACAAGAGTGTGACAGCATACATTTATGTCTTTAAAAGTATTTTTAATGAAAAGTTCGAAAAATTTTACAAAAAAAGTCATACTTATGTTTTTAGTGAAAAATGCATCCCCTGGGAGCTAAAAATTCATGAAAATGGGCATATAATGCAAAAAAGTGCTAAAATGTCAACTTTGGCTCTCTGTAACTTAAAATAATGGCCCAGAAAAAATCTGAAAAAATTCAGGAGAACTACTGGATACCTCTAAAACATATTCCCACAGTTATAGCAATATTTATTTTTTTCATCTTCGATGTCACAGAGAACCACCCATATATATATATATATATATATATATATATATATTATATATATACAACACATATGAAAAAGTAACAGTAGCTTCCTCTAGCTGAATTTTTCAGAGTCTGACCCGAGTTTTTACCTCTGTCCGTGCCTTCTCCCGGGCTAGAAAGTATATATAGTGATTCATATTTACATGGAAGACGGAAAAAGGGAAATCGAAAAATTGTTGAAAGGAATTCAGCAAGCAATTTCTTTGACTTGTTTTTCTGCAATATGCGGTTATGAATATTCGCAGAATTTGATGTAAATTGAAGAAAATAACTAAAGAATGATAGATTAATTGATAAACTAAAGGCGCTAGCGCGCCTTATAATTTTGTTTCTTTTTGCTTATTTTATTTTTTAAGTACTAAATAATTCTTTTAATAATTAATCGATAGTGCACAAGTCGGATTATTATTTACCGGAGGTTATTATTCCCATGATCCCGAATTCCGCCCTCTCCTACTTAGAAGAGGCCGTGGTAAGTTTAACGCAAATTTGACCCTTTCATTCGCGGTCCTTTTCAGCTTGCAAAGCTTGTAGCTGAACGAGTACGTAAGATGGGCAATTGATGTCGTACCCTACTAGAACCAACGTTGATTTGACAACGTTACAACGTTTTTATAAAAGTTGTTGAAACGTTGGAACAACGTCTCTACAACGTGGAATATGTCCGCTAAGATTTATGTAAGTTGCCGCGATAGGTGGAAATAATGTTGTGATAACGTTTGAGCAACGTTGTAAATGCCTTTGAAAAATGTATTTCATATAAAAATTTAAATAATGTCCTGGGCAAGCGAAAACATACATTTTTAAATGCACGAAATTTTAACTAATAAAAAAATTTAAAAAAAATTTTAACCCGCGGGAATTGAACCTCGGATCTTTAGATCCGAAGGCTTACTCCTAACCAACTGAGCTATTTTGTTGTTCCTGTCATTAAATTAAATTTTGGTTATATAAACTTCTATCAAAATATTCTCCGAAATTAATAACCTAAAGTTTCTTTAATGACGGAACCACGTGGTTATAGCGAACATCGCAACGGCAGGTCGTGCATGGAATACGCAGATTTAAATCTGCTTCGTACTTCTTGTGTACCAGCTAGGGAGTTTAGCTAGGTAGTACTATAAAAGTCACTCTCATTTCTCTCCCCTACTCGAAAAAGCCAACCAATTTGCAATACGAGTAGGTACATATATTTTGGATACTTTACCACTTTTCTAGAATCAATTGCTTTTTTTGGATTGACGAATAATTGTATATGAGGTATAACTCGTTTTTATTTCATTATTTAAAATTTTAAATATAATATTATTACACATATTATTATTTCATACCTTAGCGAAAGCGATCGTCGATATGATACCATACCTCCTGGAGCGTTAAAAGGAAGATGCGTTTTTTTATTCAAAACAATCAGTAAATATTCGAGATTACTTCTAGTCCAATGCCTAGAAAAATTATATTAGCATCTTTAAGATACATTACTTTGATTACAAAAGTTTATAATTTGTATGACAAATTAATTTCAATACATCGATCTTTATGCATGTAAGATAATTTAAATATATGATATTAAATAATAATTTTTTCTTGCTAAGCATAAAAACTTGCTAGCAATGACTTTTAGACGGCTAGGATTTAAAGAAAACAAAAAATTGATCTTTCACATATTAAAGTGTCTGAGGCCTACTAAATAGGACTCAATTGAGGATAGGTATGTGCAATAATTCAGAATTTAACCGTGAAATACTGAAATTTCGTAGAAAAATGATATATGAGGTTCTCGGGCTGGCTGATTATGAATCAAAAATCAATTGTAAAAATTCACCCCTCACGCTTATGCTCCGGGTTGAGTATACTCCACAAAGTACTTCAACTTTTAGGAATTTCATTATACGGTGAAATTTAGATGTAACTTGTTATTGAGCATTTCCAAGTATGATGATCATGAATCAGCGATCATATTATGAACCACCCAGATAGGCCCCGTAAATAAAAATTCGATCAATTATTTACTTATATTACGTTATATATAGTAAGCTAGAATATATATATATATATATATATATATATAAGTCTAGCTTACTATATTATGTAATATAAGTACATTTTATGTGTTATACACGTATATATGTATAATATGTATAATATATATATATATATATATATATATATATATAGATAGGTCATTTCACGTCAACTGATCAGGCCAAAAAATAAGAATCATTAAAAAGAGTTGGAAACTGTTAAAATACATATAATAAGAGCGTAGCCAAATTTTTAGAGGTTCATTCCAAAACGCTGCAGAGCTACAGCAATACAAAGCTAATGATTTTTTGAAAAAATTGGTGTATTCACCATATTTATTAATTTTTGATCTCAAAAACTTTCAACTTTTTGTGATACATGTTACATAAAAAAAAGTTTGTAAATTACATGTAAAGTGTGCTCATATTTTTCAGAAAAACAATTTTAAAAGTTCGATATTGCCCAAGGTAACATATGTCTTTGAAAACCCATTACTTTGTTTAGACACAATTGATTTTGATTTAATCAGTCTCAGGTTAACTAAAGGTAACTAATAAGTGCTTTCTAGCTATAAGCTAATATTCAAGTGAACATAGAGGATTCAAACTGCTTTAATATTATCTATTAACCCTTTGAAGCACAGTGTTCATCCTGATGAACACATTGATTTATTGCTTCTTTTGCCATTTTAGAACAACATTATGGATTTCAACAGGGTCTTTTGCATTCTTTCAGTTCATTAATAGTTCAAAAACATAATTTTGCAGTTGAAATCAATATAATGGGTTATTTTTTAATATTTTTAAATGAACAAAGAAGAAAAAAATTGAATTTTTGGGGAGAAATTCATTATTGACGCGAATAATGAGAGTATCCCTTTCAAATTTGGTATACAAAGGTTTTTGGGGTCGCTGAATAAGAATATTGCATGAGATTCCGAAAATTCTGCATCCAAGATAGGCGGATCTAAAATGGCGGATATAACGTTTTCCCTATATCGATACAGATACTCTAGAATTCATCTCTAAAGGGTTTTTGGGGTCGCTGAATAATAATTTGACATCAGATTTCAAAAATTGTGTATCCAAGATGGCGGATCTAAAATGGCGGGCAAGAATAGTTCCTATATTGATATCAATACTCTAAAATTCATATCTAAAGGGTTTTAGGGGTCGCAGATAACGATTCTGATATCAGGTTTCCGAAATAATGCTTCCAAATGGAGGATATGTATATTTTTATGTTGGCTTGAATACTCTCAAACTCATATCTAAAGTGCCTCAATCTCAGTGATAATCAATATCATACTAGTTTTCTGAAATTCTGCAGCCAAGATGGCTATATTATTTTGGATATATTATTTCGGAAATCTGATATCAGATTCGTTATCAGCGAGCCCTAAAAGCCTTTACATTGAATTTTGAAGTATTCAGGACAATATAGAAAAAAATGCCTGTCCGCCATTTTGAATTCGCCATTTTGGATACATCACTTAGGAAACCTGATATCAGATTCGTTATCAGTGACCCCTAAAACTCATTAGTTATGAATTTTAAAGTTTTCAAGCGAATATAGAAAAAAATCTATGTCCGCCATTCTGAATCCGCCATCTTAGATGCAAAATTCGAACAATCTAATGTCAGATTCATGATCAGCGATCTCAAAAACCCCTATATATAAATTTTCATTTAAATATCCTGGAGAGAAAAATGTATGCTTCAAAGGTTGAAAATCGTTGTCCGCCATATTGAATCCGCCATCTTAAATACATAATTTCATAGATCTGACATCTGATTCGTAATCAGCGATCTCGAAAACCCCTATGTACAAATTTTCAGCCAATCAACTCTAATAGAAAAATGTATGCCTCAAAGGGTTAAGAAATTGTCTAATTGTTTTTGACTATTAAAATGACCATAACTTTTGTTAGAGACTGAGTCCAGTAATCTAACATACTTTATGTTCAAGATGTTGATAAATACTTTTTTTAGAGACCGATTACATCAAAATCAATTGTGCCAAAACAAAGGTATGGGTTTTCGAAGACATGTGTTACCTTGGGCAATATCAGACTTTTAAAATTGTTATTTTCAAAAATATGAGCATATTTTACATGCAATTTACAAACTTTTTTGTATTTAACATGTATCACAAAAAGTTGAAAGTTCTTGAGATAAAATGAATAAATATGGTAAAATCACCAATTTTTTAAAAAAATCATTGGCTTTGTATTGATATAGCTCTGCAACGTCAAAAATTCAGTCAAAAGTTCAAAATTTGGCTCCGCTCTTATTATATGTCTTTTAGCAGTTTCCAACTATTTGTAATGATTTTTATTTTTTGATCTGACGTGAAATTATTCGTATATATAATATAAATATTTCGCCGCCGCCGCCGTGTCTACGAATTCAAGATTCTATATACATATATGAGGCCTGCGATGGTTCGGTCGGTAGGGTTTTGGGCTCGTAATCTGGAGGTGCCAGGTTCGATTCTCGGACCGGGCCGATTGATACAAGCACCACTGGGAAATGTATTTTCAACAAGTGCTCTCTTAACAAAGACATCGTATGACTTCTTTTGCTGATTATTACCGATTTGGGAGCATAAAAAGAGCGACGTTAAAATAAAAAATATATTTATAGAATCCTGGATTTGTAGACACGGCAGCGGCAAAATATTTATATTATATTTTATATATATATACATGTGTGTGTGTGTGTTTGTGTGTGTGTGTGTGTGTGTGTGTGTGTGAGTGTGCGTGCGTACGTGCGTGCGTGTAATGCTTGGAACAGATGTATAATAGTTTTAAGATAAAATAAATATTAAGCAAGTATAATATCATGATATTTAATGAGTTAAAAATTAAATTCTAATTATTGCATTTTTTAAGATAATTTTATTAGGAATAGTAATAGCAATAATCAAATTTTAACACTGTTCTAGATAAGCTTCGATTTGTGTCGTGCTTTGGGTATGGATTCACTCATCCACTTGTGCTACGAGGTCATCATCGTCTCGTTGGGCCAAACATTTGACGTTTCGGTCAGCCATTGCGCTATTTTATGAAAATATAAATCTTTGGTGTCCGGTTGACTGTACTGCAGTATTTCCATAGGGCAATGTCACCGCTTCAATCCGCAGTATTCCTGCCTTAAAAGCCTTCGTCATTTAAGTTTGACATCTTGTCGGTTTCACTTGTCAGCGATGGTGCTAAAGATCTTCGATTTATTCGAATTATGAACCGAAACTCCTTACGATAGCCCGCCGTCTTTCGACGGTTAGCCTAGAGCTGTAATTCTCGGTGCAATAACCTCATTCGGTAGCGATCACGTTCTGATCGCGTGTGAATCCACCGGCCTGGAGGTGATAAACCCCATCTCCCTAGGAATAAGCGTGAGGGCTTTCCGACATTGAAGAGGTCAATGTCAACTCGTCGTCGAACAAACTCCGGCTTCTATCCTGCACCGTACGACCCATCTGCAGAGCAGTGCGCCTTCGCTAGTTTCGTTACCTTAGAAAATTGGAAAGTCATTCTACATATCTTCTTACGAAGCAGTATCACCTGTTACGATATAAGGCTCAGCTCGCAGAAATTACAACTTATATTATTATTTTTATTGTACAATTAAGAATGCTAATTACGTGTACTATTATTATTTTATTCACAATTCAATTATATTAAATATTTTAACCGTTCTTTGACTAAATAGGCTGCAAGTATTGCATAGATTCTAAAATGCTATTATAAAACTTATGTAGCAAGCATATTCCAAATACCGGAGATACGGGAACGAGTTCATGTCAACACACCGAATGTTGACAAGTCTAGTACCTCTACTATCGATACTGACCATAGTTTACATCGTTAAAAGCAACATATAATGTTTATTTAATATTAATACTAACAATTTTGACAATAGGTCAAAAAATACGCGAAGTTATATTTGTCATCGACAAATTGTGCATGCTAATATGTATGTTTTTCATATATTAACAAACGGAATCGATTAAAGAAATCATAAGCTACGATTTTGCAACTATAGGCTTTATAGTCAAAAACACATTATTTTAGGAGATATAGACAATTTTCGATGTCAATAACATATCCAACATGGTAACCACGACAAGGTAGGATACTTACATCACCGACGCACGAGAAATCTGCAATGCGTCCATGAATAACAGCCAGCAAATTATTATACTAAAGAAACTTTTAGCTTATTATTTGCGGAATTGAATTTTTTTCAAATTATTAGTTTGTAACGTTAAGACAATTACGTAATAAAATTGAATGACTACGAATTTATGTATTATTTAAAAACGACACTCTGTTAAATACAAAATATTAAATGCGTAATTCATCGTAATAAAGGAAACAAAGCAAAAGCACACTGTCCAATTTAGTAACAAAATATATAATTGTAAAAACCGAATATAATGCGACAACATCGAAGAATCCAAATTATATTGTAATCTATTTCATTATATAAATAATTAATTATAGAAAGGCGAATATCTAAAGAAAGAATAACGTTATCGACACGAAATTCGGAATATAAACACAATTCACTATAAAGAACCTTTTCCCCTCCCGACACTCAATAAATTATTAATAATTATAATAAATTTTGAATACATATCATATGTCTTAATATTATTCAGTATTAAATATTACCGTCAGTTACAGATCATTCAAGGTCAATCGGTCCGTAGGGGTTGCCACGTAGGTCGTATCCTGGCCCTGGCTATCCTCCAGGATCTCTTTCAGGACAACGGCCGCAATGTCCTCCTGGCCACGGCGACGCTTCTCCTGGAGCTGTTGCTGCCTGTAGTCCACGGCAGCAAGTACTGCAGACAGTACGTCCGGTCACAAAGCCCCCCCCCTAGACTCCACTTCCCTCGGGAAGGCCGAGTCGAAAGAAAGGCACAATCTATTCACGACTGCGCGCTGTACGCTTCTCTTCTTTTCTTCAATTGGAGGCTGCTTCGATGATTCTTCGTGCTTCGTATGATATTGACGTGGCATACAGTCACCAAGCCCAGCTTTCGCTGACTGTTCTCACGTACGCCGATACGTTTTCCCTACTGCTTTACATGGCAACCCGAGGTGGTACATATCTTTTCACATCGGATATGTGTACCTCGGTCCGTTTCCGACCAGACTCTTCTAGTTTCAGAACTACTGGGGATAGTACTTCTTTAACTTTAAAGGGTCTGTCATACTTTGGTGCCAGTTTAACAGACATGCCTTACGCACCTTAGGAAAGTGTACGGTCAATTTAAATCATAAGCCTTGAAGACCTGCTTGAGACATCTTATAGTTCTGACATATCAGACACCGTAAGACAAATTGGTGGGTATCGTGGTAGATACCTGGCCAATAGTAATCTCTTGCATCGCGTTCGTAAGTTTTTTCAATTCCCATGTGACTCATAGCTGGGTGGAAATGAGAATCTACTAGAACTCGGTTCCTCTGCTCTAAGGGTAGCACAAGACGCCACTTCCTCTCGTTCTGTTACAGAGTCCAAGAGTTTATCACTTGTAAAACGATATAGCATATCATCCTCAATTTTCCACTCCGGAAATTTCTGAGGGCATGAGCGTACATCGTTTGATCTAGCAATATACCATGGACGGAAATCGTCACACAATCTATTCACGACGAATAGAGTATTTAAATTGTCGAATTGTAAGTCGTCGGAGCCTTTCGTATGTCAAGGCCAACCGACGACATTTGTTTACGTCGATCAAGTGTACAATTACGCGCGCAATAGTACGTAGGGATGAGAGCGCGAGAGTGTGTGTGTTTCCCACTCTCATCCCTTTTTCGAAATTAGGCAATTGCCTAATCAGTACGTCCCGATCCGCCGCTCGAGGCGGACAAAACTAAACCGGTACCGATCGAGAGAGTGTTTCTTTGGCTAAGGCGCGTGAGGCGTAAATAAAGCCATCGGTTACCCGGACTATCCTCGTGAGTGAGCCGCGAGTGATTTGGTGTGTGTGTTAAGGACGGAAAGTGTTGGTGTGAGTGCGGACGCGGATCGCGAGGCACTCGCCGCGGCACAGGGCCGCCTTCCACCACCGCAGCCGACGTCGTCCTCCGTTGCCCAGGAGGACAAAAAGGGACACGGATCGGCTGGGCCATCCACGGGGCGAATCCCGGTAAGTGTATATTATACTACCGCGCGTTCCCCCCCTTCCCGAGTGTTTGAGTGTGTGAGCTCGGGAGTGTATTCGGGTACACCGGTACCCGAATAGCGGAGATCGGGGCTGAGTCAACCGCAGGCGAGGATCTCGATCCGGTTGACTCCCGATACTTCCGCCCGCGCGAAACAACCTTTGTCGCGGCACACGGCCTGGATGGCCTTTTGTTAAAATAATTAATTAAAATAAATATTTATATTATTTCATTTTAATTATTGTGTATTCATTGTGTTCTCCCCGCTCCTACCGACATTCCTAATTTAATATAAATCGTGCCGAGGCAAGGAGGATCGCCCGAATCCTCCAAACCGTACGTCCCAGCAAACTCGCGTTCCTGGCGACAGCCGCAGTTCGGATCAATAAATAAATTAATTATTATTAATTATTTTATTTAATTCTAATAAAATAAATTCGTTCCAGCGCGGAATCTATTTTATATTTATGGTGTGAGAGTGTTTGAAATAGATTCTTTCGGGAGAGGTAGCTGCCCCACCTCCCCCCTTTTAAAGAAAATATTATATAATTTAATTTTTCTTATCTACGGGACGCGGCGATAAAATTACTGTTATTTTATTTGAATTTGAGAGCGCAGTATTTTTATTTGGCTCTCCTCCCCTCCCTAACCCACGCATATATTATATGTAGTAAAATAATTAATAATTGTATTATTTATTACTAATTAATATTTATAATAAATGTAACATTTTTTGTGTGTTAATAAAATATATTTTACAACTATTGTTAATTATTTAGACTTGTTTGCAAGTTAAATAATTAACAGTAAGTAACTTTGTGTGAAACTGCCGCAAAGTTACAATAGTTGTAATATTAATTATTTAAACTCGTGTGTGAGTAAAATAATTAAAATTATTTCTTTATTACAATTATCTGACAGTAATTACTTGATTTAATATTTGGTATTTATTAAGTATTACTGTTCACGATACTTGTGTTATATTTTTGAAATTTTTGAGTGTGAGAAATTTTTTTTATAACTCGTGTTAATTGTTTAGACTTTTTGCAAGTTAAACAATTAATGTTAAGTATCTTTGTGTGATTGTTCCGCAAAGATACGAGAGTTATAATATATAATTATTTAGACTCGAGAGTGAGTTAAATAATTAATTTTTTTTTTGCATGTACTTTAATGATCGGCATTTAACCTAATATTTCGTATTCGTTATTTGCTGTGAAATTTTAATATATGTAAAAAAACTTTCTTTTCTTCTTTTTGTGTATTTAAATTATATCTCCACACTTTTTTGCCAATTATTTAGACTTGTTTGTTAGTTAAATAATTGGTGATAATTTTTTTTGGGTGTGTTTGAGTAAAATAATTCGGTGTATAAATTTAATTGTTGAGACTTGTTAGCAAGTTAAATAATTAAATTTTCATTTCCTTTTCGTTCAATTTAAAAAAAAAAGAAAATATAAATTATTTCAACTTGGTAGCAACATAAATTATTTATTTAGTCCTTTTTAGGAGAAAATAAATATATTTCGCTGAAAAATTGTCGTTTGGGACGACAATTAGTGAAATAATTATTTTGTTGCAAACCATACGGGATTTACAACATTTCGTAAATACCCTTACTGTTGAAGTAATTTAATTAAATTTGTGTTTGTATTGTAGTGTAAATTATAAAGGAAATATTTTTTTGTTGTTATGGGCTTGGAAAAGCAAAATAATAAATAGTGTCTTGGTGTGTGTGAATCACAAGACACTGTATTTATTTTTATATTTATTTTAAAATTAATTATTTAGGCTCGGTAGCGAGATAAATAATTTAATTTTTTTCTCTTTTCTTTTCTTCCTTTATAATTTGTTGTTCTGTATTTATTAATAGATTGAAGCTTTAATTATTTCAATTTCCATAACAAAATAAATTCTTTTCGCCAGTGAGGAATCTTTTGGATTATAACTGGCGAGAGAGATATTTTGGGAAATCGTCAAATTTACCATTACTTGTAAATTACCGACGATATTGAAATAATTTGAAGATTTTTTTTTCTGTTAATAATTATTTTTGCTTGCAGAAGCAATTGTATAGAGTCTTGGTGTGTGTGAGTCACAAGACACTATTATAAACATTAATTATTTAGACTTGTGAGCAAGTTAAATAATTAATTTTAATTTGGTGCAAGTGTTAAGTGTGTGATTTGCCACAACTTTAACCAACAAAATTTAATTATCTTGTCCTTCTAAGGACGAAATAAATATTCGTTTGAGGAAAATCTTTTCGATTTTAATTGAGTGAATTAATTTTGTTGGTTCACTAGTCGGTGCATTTTTACAAATTATTATAATTAAGCTGACACCAAAATTTTTTTTTTTACTCGTTGGGAGTAATAATTATTTTATTGTGGTGAGTCCAATACAATAATTTCCAATTGAAAATTGGATACTTCCGAAGTATTTGAAACACTAGGAGGATTTGAACACTCATCTGAAATCCCGGTTGAGAGTACTTCTCCCGACGTAACACGTCGGCTGCTGCTGGTCAAAAAAATAATGGCCAGCAGCTATGAAGCCCGAATGGCCCAGCTTATGCGTGAATCACGCATAGCTAGGGATATTCGTCGGGAAACGAAGAAGCTTCCGATTGAGACAGTGTATGCCCAATTGGAGCATCTGAGTTTAAACGCAAATGGCAAAGAGGCGGAGTGCCGCGAACGCCTCTTGCGTCACCGGATAAGATGTGTAGACATTAATCTGGAAATACCATGGTTCCCTGAATACGATGAGAATGTAAGGGCAGAGCCTGCACTTAAACCTCTAGTATGTCAGGAACTGTGGGAAATTAGGAAACCTCGTTCCAGGAAAGGGAGTGTGGTCCCATCAGGAACGGAAGTTTCCTGCGAGTCCGAAATGTCGGATCGCGAAAGGGTTGCTAGTGACAGAGCACCTATTCCTGAAGAAGGTGGAGCTCTGTCACCAAGTGGTCAGTATAGAAACTCGCCAATGAGTACTGCACAAATCCAGAGGTTGGCATCAACAGGTGCTATACCTAAACGGTTTGGTGAGGTACTGGGAGCAAACATGACCACGACTGCAATCCCTTATGTTCCTGTTTCGGTGGCTGCAACATCCTGCACAACCACTACGTCGACGGTTACGACCGTGACGACTGCTCAACTCGGAGGTTTTTATGCACCCGCACATTACCTCCCAATTGAAGAGCAGAGAAACAGCGGACATCTTGGCACTAGAGAGAGTGAAGTGCCAACACAACATTTTGACTTGGGTTCGCAGACGGAAGCCGACCGTCGTACGTCACGAGGATACACCTCTAGACAATACGACAACAGGCAACCTGAAGCAAATACAACCGAACGTCAATTTGTTGATGATAGGAATGGATATGACCTTCCTAATGACGTCAGTGTTCAATCTTACGAAAAACCGAGGTTTGAACAGAGACGTCGTGAGACCTCTTCTAAGACTTGTGAAGGACAAGATAGAAGAGAGAGGCGTGAGTACACGACTCCAAACAGAAATTCACGACACCATCGTTCTGTGAGTAGAGCCTCAAGCAACGATGAACGTCATGAAAGCTGTACGGAGAGACGTACTCATAAACGTCAGTCCAACCGTAAACTCGACGACCGAGCACAGCCGGAAATTCCGGAGCAAGGTCACAGAGAGAGGTCGGACAGACGTAGAGAAACGCCTCGAGAGTAACGTGCGGTGGCTACTTGCGATCAGTATACTCAGACGGATTCGTCCGATGGGTATCAGTCTGATCGCGAACCTGCTCGTAGGAGATCCGATTCTCGTAGGGCGGCTGAAGGCCGACAAGAGAATAGGAATCCTTCTACCAACAGGCGTAGGAGTTCCCGGACGGATAATAGAGACGACCGTCGGGAAAGAGACTCCTACGAGGCCAGGCCAAGGTATCGTGAAGACGATAACCGAACGCACGATCGGACAGGGTGCGCACGAGAGCTGCGTATCTGGAACATGTCTTTTGGTGAGACCAAAAAGGACGCGGAAGAGTTTCTGAACCGTTTGCACGACTTCAGAAAGGACAACGAATTCTCAGATCGCAGGATGTTTAGTGCCCTGCCCAATGTGTTCTCAAAATCAGCACTGTTCTGGTATAGAACAGTTCAGCCATCTCTTCGAGATTGGCGTGATTTTGAGATCGAGTTCCTAAATGAGTATGGCCGTATAATAAATGACGAAGATTTACTCATGGAACTTCGATCAAGAACACAAAATGAGGGAGAAAAGGCTACGACGTTCTTGAACTGTTTCAGAGCGATCGTAAATAAATTTAAATGCCCTCCCTCATTAGAACAACAAGTGAAGATGGCCTACTCGCAGATGAGGCCAGATTACCGTAGGTACATACCAGTACGACAAATCAGGAATTTCTCTGATTTGACAAGCTACGGTAAAGAGTACGAGCAGCATTTAACATGGGACACGAAATTTTCCAGTTCCAACGTTAAGCGCGAGAAGCTCGTACCAGGAGCTTTTCCGAAACAGAGTGGTGCAGCACGAGTTTCGGGCAAAGTGGCAACTGTTACCGAAAAGAGTAAGGATGAGTCTTTTCATGCGGATAAACAGTCGTCGAAGAAAACTATTAAGAAGAAGAGCAAGAAAAGTGCGAAAAACTCGCCAAACTCTTCTTCAAGCGAATACGAAGCAGCCGCTGTGTACGGTACTTCCAACGTCGCTAATAGTTTTCAGAAACGATACGGCAAATCGAATAATGGAGTGAGTGCCCCCAATTCGAAATCCGTATCGTACGTGTTTGTTTCTCAACAGTCACCTGGGCAACAAAAACAGAGCTCGGGCAAAAGAGAAAGACGTGCTTTGACGAATTCTCAACTGCCCCAGCAAAAAGCCACAAAAGGCACAAAACCTGGTGAGGTATGCGCAACCACAGGCGACGGCAGTAAATCCAACGAACCTGAGCACCAACTTTGTCGGCGTGTGTTTCACATGCCAAAAAGTTGGTCATAGGTCGTCGGATTGCCCGAGCCAAACATGCTACCGATGCGGAAACATTGGGCACTCCGCTGAGCAGTGCTCTACCGAATTGGTAGCAAAGGAGTGCCAGCTGTGTGGAACTAGTGGCGTTACACTCCAAACATGTCCTAACTGCGTCAGATTCCTCCAAAACGTGGGAAACCTGAACGCAGGGCACCCGAGCTGCCCCGGGCGCCCTGCACTGCAGTAAGTAAACCGCATGGTTTACAAGGGCAAGAGTTTAAGGTTGGAGAACCCTCTAAACTCTTTAAGAAGTCTAGCAAATCATTTGCTGACTTCTCTAAAGTCCTTAACGGAGATCAAATTCCCTCTCAGACCGAAGTTGGTGTTGAAAGTAAGTCTGAGTGTAAGGATCCTAAACGTTCTGGGGATTCGACAGATGGAAAAGTTCTTAGAACACAACCTGTCAATCCCACCCGAGCTTTGCAAGGTAAAACAGAACAAGGAACCTTATTAGACCAACAAAAGCGTGAGGCTAAAGATTGGTCTAAGGAACTCTAAAGGCAAATAACTCTGATAGCAGAGATTTTATTGGTGAAGAAGGTGTAAAGAGATCGTTATCTCAGCCGCTTAGCACCATCGGAGTAAACGACCTTGGTTGTTGCTCATCGTCACCCCGTTGTGACACACCTAGTAATGAGGACAAGAAGCCCTTGGTGGAGAAGGAAATTGTCCTCAACAACGAGCCCTTGGTAGAGAAGGTAGTTGTCGATGGTGTGCATAACATGAACCGTACAAACTCGTTGCCGAGAAGTACAGTTCAGGGGGGGGCAGATGCCGTACCAAGTACGTCTAAAATGACGCACACGGCATCGACTCCTAACGACGATAGTCAAACCGATCAGATAATTGCTGGAATCCAATCGGATAACCGGCTATTCTTTTTGGTACGACTCGGTGGAAAGGACTTTAAAGCACTTTTCGATCCTGGCGCCATGGTCTCTCTTGTACGATCAGATGTTGTCGAACAGTACAAGTTTAAATGGAGACCTGTCAAGGTTATCGTGAAAGGTGTGGCTGGACCAGCACTTAATGTCCTTGGCCTAATCGACATTCTATTCTGTGTAGAAGGCCTTGATGGCAATATCCAACTGAGAATTGTAGAGAATATTGAGCATTCCATCATTCTCGGTATGGATTTTCTACAACATTGGAATATGGAAGTCAAATTAGGCGAAGCTATTTGGCGTATTGGCGAGAGTGATTGGAGACACTTCGTCAGAGATACAGCTCATGACATCGATTCGAGGATTTCCGCTGAATGTGCTGGTATAATTGAGATACAGGACGACCAGCGGAAACAAGTCAAAGAGTTAGTTGAAAGCCTACTCTTGCCCTCGAGAGACGTCCACGGCTTTACGACGTTAACGGAGCACCATATAGAGGTTGAGCCTGGTGCAAGAGCGGTCCGTCATAAGCCAAGACGTATGTCTCCCAAGGTCCTCGAATTTGCCCAGAGTGAGGTCAAAAAGATGTTTGACAAGGGCATTATTGAACCGAGTGCGAGTGATTCGTCAGCTGCTCCGGTCATCGTCCGCAAGGACGAAGGAAGTTATCGCTTCTGTATCGATTTTCGAGACCTTAATGCAGTCACAAAACGTGATTCTTATCCAATTCCTAACATGGATACCATATTGGATAAGCTGCATAATGCAAGGTATATATCAAAAATCGATCTTAAGAAAGCGTACTTCCAAATATTAATGGCCGAGGCGAACCGGCATTATACTGCATTTGCTGTACCAGGGTCGGGGCTGTGGCAGTTCACGAAAATGCCCTTTGGCCTCATGAATGCTCCTATGACCTTTACACGGCTTATAGATGCAATTTTCGGGCCTAAGGTATAACCTCATGTGTTTGGTTATCTAGACGACTTGATCGTCATTACCGAAACTTTTGAGGACCATCTAAATTGGCTCGAATACGTACTAAGGACGTTGAATGACGCTAGACTCGAAGTGAATCGAGAGAAGTGTGAGTTTTGTTGCTCCAGCGTAACGTTCCTTGGGTACAAATTGGACGCGGACGGCTTGAGGCCTGACGAGGAACGAGTCGCTCCAGTCCTTAATTACCCTACTCCTCGTAATGTCAAACAGCTGAGATCCTTTCTCGGGATGGTAGGCTGATACTCTCGATTCATTAATCGAGAAGCTGACATTAATGCTCCCCTTACCAAGTTGCTGCGTAAAGACCAGGCTTGGGATTGGGGCGAGGAGCAGGAGGAGGCGTTCTGTCAGCTTAGAGTTGCGTTAGCTGAAGCGCCTGTACTAGCCCGTCCAGACTTTTCTAAGCCATTTACCGTCCAAAGTGACGCTAGTGACTTAGCAATAGGTGCGGTGTTGACGCAACTGGACGAGGAGGGTTTCGAGCATCCGATTGTCTACGTCAGCCGATTATTAAATCGCGCTGAACGTAATTACATGACAACGGAAAAAGAATGCTTGGCTCTCATATGGGCTATTAAGAGATTGAGACCATACATTGAGGCCTATCGATTTACGGCTGTGACCGACCATAGTGCTCTCATATGGCTCAAAAATCTCAAGGAGCCGTCGGGTACGTTGGCACGATGGATACTTGAAATGCAGCAATGGGACTTTGAAATAGTGCATAAGAAAGGAGCCTTGCACTATGTCCCAGACGCGCTTTCTCGTGCCATCAACCCAGACCCCGACGAAGAAGAGATTGCCTCGTTCGAAGTAATTACAGACCCATGGTATATTGCTAGATTAAACGATGTACGTTCATGCCCTCGAAGATTTCCAGAATGGAAAATTGAGGATGATATGCTATATCGTTTTACAAGTAATAAACTCTTGGACTCTGTAACAGAACGAGAAGAAGGCTGGCGTCTTGTGCTACCCTTAGAGCAGAGGAACCGAGTTCTAGTAGATTCTCATTTCCACCCAGCTATGGGTCACATGGGAATTGAAAAAACTTACGAACGCGTTGCAAGAGACTATTATTGGCCAGGTATCTACCACGATACCCACCAATTTGTCTTACGGTGTCTGATATATCAGAACTATAAGATGTCTCAAGCAGGTCCTCAAGGCTTATGATTTAAATTGGCCGTACACTTTCCTAAGGTGCGTGAGGCATGTCTGCTAAACTGGCACCAAAGTATGACAGACCCTTTGAAGTTAAAGAAGTACTATCTCCAGTAGTTCTGAGACTAGAAGAGTCTGGTCGGAAACGGACCGAGGTACACATATCCGATGTGAAGAGATATGTACCACCTCGGGTTGCCATGTAAAGCGGTAGGGAAAACGTATCGGCGTACGTGAGAACAGTCAGCGAAGGCTAGGCTTGGTGACTGTATGCCACGTCAATATCATACGAAGCACGAAGAATCATTGAAGCAGCCTCCAATTGAAGAAAAGAAGAGAAACGTACAGCGCGCAGTCGTGGATAGATTGTGCCTTTCTTTCGACTCGGCCTTCCCGAGGGAAGTGGAGTCTAGGGGGGGGGGCTTTGCGACGGAAATCGTCACACAATCTATTCACGACGAATAGAGTACTTAAATTCGCGAATTGTAAGTCGTCGGAGCCTTTCGTATGTCAAGGCCAACCGACGACACTTGTTTACTTTTCTACGAGTGTATAATTACGCGCGCGACTATACGTAGGGATGGGAGCGCGAAAGAGTGTGTGAGTTTCCCCACTCTCATCCCTTTTTCGAGAAATTAGGCGATCGCCTAATCAGTGCGTAATGATCCGTCGATCGGGACGAATTATTATATCGTCTAGACGTTCCGTACTGCTCGTGAGTGCCGAGAGTACGCCCCACCCCCTCCTGCATTAAGCTCTGTGAACGGTTGTTCCGGAGCAGAGCTAGGTGCGGAGACCCGGGTGGACTAAAACATGTGTTCCGTGAGGTGTGTGTTTGTGTGTGTGTGTGAACCAAAGGACGGGGTCGTGCGCGGGTGATACCGCGGATCGCGATTCGCTCGCCGCGGCAAGGGCCGCCTTCACCACCTCAACCACCGGTCGTCCCCTTGTCAAGGAGGTCGACCAGTCGCCGAGGATCGGCTGAGCCATCCCCGAGGAGCGTCACCGGTAAGTGACAATTTATTATCGGGACCCTCCCCCTCCCTTGTGTGTGTGTGTACCATGGGAGTGTGTTCAAGTACAACGGTACTCGAACAGCGATTCCCGGGAGTGAAACCTGTCGCAGGCGAGGATCTCGATCCGGCAGGTTTCCCGGGACTTCCGCCCGCGCGAAATAACTTTGTCGCGGCACCCGGCCCGAGTGGCCATTTTGTTAATTATTTTAACTTGAATAAATATTTCTCTTTTTTTTATTCTAATCGTTGTGTGTTTATTTTGTTCTCCCCGCTCCCGCCGACATTAATTTAATTTTCATATCGTGTCGAGGCAAGGAGGATCGCCCGAATCCTCCACACCGTTCGTCCCAGCGAACTCGCGTTCCTGGCGACAGCCGCAGTTCGGTAAACAAATAAATTAATTGTGTGCGCGGTATTGGGCAACGCGGCCCAATGGTTAATTTTAATTATTAATAATAATTAATTATACCGGGTTCGCGAATACCACGTCATAAAATATAGATAATAAAAATGCTTTTACATAATCTTTTTTTGAAAAAAGTCTAATCCGACTGGATTAAATAGTCATGTAAGAATCAGCGAGTAGGTATCTCTTGATTGGCGCGGGCCCGCTCGCGATGTATCCGCGCAGTAGCGAGGACGTTGAAGAGAGACCGATTTCACAATTCCAAACTATTAAATTAACAATTTTCAAAATAAACTGAAAATAAAATAGAATAAAAAGTAACAGCTGTTAAGGTTTCTTGCGCATAATTGTGTATTTATTTTTATGTAGCAACAGGTAAAACCAATATTTACCAATATTTCACAAAAATAATATTTTTTTTCTTTTTTAAATCAGTTTATATTTATATTCTTTCGCCACCAATCGATTACTGATCGTAGAAAACCCCTAGAACCGTTTCGTCCAGCACGTTTTTACTAATTTACAAATTACAAAACGTAGCATCCACCTTATAATTGTCACGCGGTATGCATACAGTTACCCAAGGGGTCGCGGGTTCAAAACTCGATAGCTTAATTTTTTTTTTCATTATTCGAAAACATTTATATTACTTAAATTCAGTGATTAGCAACTAATTTAATTATTAATAAATAAATTATTTAATTAAATATTTAATACATATTGTATAATTAATTACTTGTAGCATTACGTTTTAATATTTTTAACAGTAGTAATTAATATTTTAGGTTAGTTTGACTCTTAAACATTATTGGATGATACTATTTAGATGTATAGTATACACGTTTTTGAAATATTTTTATGTTACTTATCCGTTTTAAGTAACATATTTCATAAATTAAATAATTCGATTCGAACATGTTATTAGGTTAATTAAAGGGTGTAACGGTAAGGTACTGTTTACCTCACCGTTTGACGAATTCGAGCAACACGAGCGAACAGTATCATAATGTTCGCATCGGTTCGAGCCGGCGAGATTCGGCTCGGCTCGGTTCGTCGTAGCTACACGGGCGGGATCGACTTCGCGCGCGAAAGATTCGCGCACGCACCTGATTAGAGAGGTAAGGGGGAGATTCGCGCGCACTGGAGAGAGTGATAGCCACCTTCTTACGTGACAGGTGTGATCCCCCCGCGTCCCGTGTTTAGCTTCGCCGTGCTGTGATTTACCGTGCGTTTTGTGTGTGCGTTTCGACTGCAGGCCGATCCTGCATTTGCAGTGAGTGGTGCTACACCGTGCATCTGCCTGCAGCCACACAACCCCGGTGCACGGGCGAGCGGACAATCTGTCCGACACCGCAGCGAGAGTGAGAGAGAGAGAAAGCAACCGATCGGCTGGTCGTTATTTACCAACGACTACAGCAGCGTACAAAGTAAGTGGTACCACTTCACGCGATCGTGTTTTCATTCGCACTTAATCGTGTTGCTTTATACCAGTTTCGTTGACTGGATATATTATTTTAGTTCGCGATATTTTATTCCTCTCTCTACAAGTCGGCCGTTTACCGACTTGTAATTCAAAGCGTAGACCTCGGCGACAATCAGATATTTTATTTGTTATCTTTCTTTATCTTTATTTCAATAAATTCATATCATTATTAGAATTCAATCTGGTGTTCAATTAATTGAATTTAACCACGTACGATTCCTTCCGTAATCCTAAGAGCTCGTATATTTCTGGTTGACAAGTGCTCGACGCGATATCCCTGTTTCGCGGTCAATTTCAGATTTGAATTTTACCTGGTTGTTATCTGAAACAGTAACTCGGTTTCAGACTAACATTTAACAGATTTGGTAGAACGGACAGGTAACCGTCGCCGCATCGCGGGAAAAATATGTTTATTTAAATACGGTAAGTTTAACCGTACCGCTGAGCAGCCGCGATATTAAAATAAACATCCGGGCGGCAACCAAACTGTTACATGGCGCCCAACGTAAATTAATAGATTGGGTTATTTTACGCCCAACGTTAATTTCTAAATTGTGCCTACGAGGCGCACAACGTAAATTTTTAAATTGCGTTTTTTTTGTGATACGAGCTGCGCTTATATAGGTGCCCTTATAAAATAGGATTTTATTATAAACGGTAGTGAATCTAATTTAATTTAATTGATTTTTGTTGTTATCAATTTATTTTAAATTTAATTTTTTTAAGTACGTGTGGATTTTACGTGTAATTTTCTATTATATACTAGTTACGTTAATTAGTATATTTGTTATTACCGGCAGTTAGATTAATCGATTCGCGATTAATTCTAACCTTTAAATTATTGTATTTAGACAATAATTTATAAGTTTGAACCGGATTTTCTTTTATTGTTGTTTAGTTTGGTTAAAAGAAATCCGAGGTCGGTAATAATAATTTTTTTAATTAATTACACGTAAATAATAGTAAATTTGATTTTTAAAATTGAAATATAGATCGATTCGCCTTGAGGTCCGCAATTTACATACCGAGTCTCTAATTTCGAGTAGGTTAGTCGGAAAATCGGCATTATTTAGTTTTCCGACTTAATAAAAATTGTAACACCTGTGCAAGGGTAAAAATTTTTCTGTTTTGAAGTTTGCTTGTTAAATTTATATTTTTGACAACGCGGACCGGCTCTCGCGTTACAATAAAAATTGTATTATTATTTTTTTTGTAACATTGCGATTGTAAGAGGTCACAGCGGCGTACACATTTAGTTGTTTAGGAATATATTTATATTTATTCATCTATTTATTCAATTATTTATTTATTTATTTTATAATATATTCAGCGTGCGTTGGTGACCGAGAGCCGGAATAAATTCGATTTTTTCGTATTTAGTCGGATTTAAACAAATTTTTTCTTGTTTTTGATTTAATTTATTAACAATTCGTAAAAATTTTTTTTTACGTTTAATATTGTACGTTTATTTGTTTTATAATAAATTAAATTCATCCCGCGTGTAACATAGTTAATTTTTTTTCTTTTCTCGATTTGTTTGTAAAATTAATAGTCAAAAATATAATTCTTTAACGTAGTTTTTTATATTAGGCAGGAAAGCAAATTTCAAATAGGTGTGCTTAATTTTTCTTCTTGTAATTATAAAGGGAAAAGAATTCATTCTTCAACTTAGTGGCCCAATAATTTTATTATTTAAAGCCACCTAATAATTTGAAGAAAAGCATACCTTGCACAGGTAAAGCGAAAAGCGACTCAGATTTTTTTTTGTGTAAATAATCGTAGCGGTAATTTTGTTAAGATTAAAATGGCGGAATCGATGACCACGCAAGTCGATCAGTGGATTGGTACGCAATCCAGCGAACAGATCCAGGCGCACTTGGAGTCGTTAGAGATGCGTACAGACGGCTCTGTATATAAAAAAGCCGAACGACTCCAACAGTGGTTGTTGGGTAATTATACGGCTCAAGAATTCGCAGCCGACACAAACTCAAATGAGGATCGTGTTAGGCGGAACAGGCGGAGGACAGATTGGTTTAAGTCCATGGTTGCCCAGAATCCGGAGATTCCGGACCCGGATTCTGACCCAGATGTAGTAGAGGTGCTACAGAGGACTCTCGCTCTAGAAGTAGAAGATACGGACGAGCGAGAGGAAGATGGGTAGTCGGACACCTCCGACCGAGAAACCGACAAGGAAGAATGGATAACTTTGGTATCCCATACTGGCGCTCAGTTCGAGATACCAAAGGATTTTGCTTGGATGTTAGCGGAGCAAGTAAGTAAGTTATCCACCTTGACGGAACGGGTTAAGGAGCTGGAAGTACAGATGCACACCGTCAACAGCAAGTTGGACTTGCCAAGCGGTGCACAAGCTTCCAGCACAAACAAAACCCGAGAGCCAACCCATCATGTCCAGTTCCAGGACACCTATACGTGGTACACCCTGGACGAGACGGACATCAGACCACAACACGTGCAGGTAGAGCCTGAGGGGTCTCAAGCACCTCATGCAGATGCTGGAGGAGCTTGGGGGAGGGGTGACACACGGAGACCGAGACAGCCTCCATGTTCAAGCTCTCCCTACCCTAATCTGAAGGACTTTTACGAGTCCGGCCAATCAGCGTCGAGATCGGCCGGGACACCGCGCGATGTTGGTGGGGTGGTTCGTAAGTGGGGAGTCCGATTCTCTGGCGACAAAAGCCAGAGTATCGATGCCTTCCTTGCGAGAGTCGAAGACTGTAGGATTCTCGCCAACCTCAGCGAGGACGAGGTGTTGCCGTCCTTGTCCGAACTTCTCACTGGAACCGCAGCTACGTGGTACCGGAATGAGAAGGACAAATGGCACTCGTGGCAAGATTTTGTGAAATCTGCCAAGAAATGGTACGGTATGAGCCAAAGCTTCCAGCAAAGGCTCATCGAGGAGTCCAATGCTCGGACACAGGGTGAGGATGAGCCGGTGAGAGATTATATCACCTGCTCAATCGCAATCACGCGAAAACTCAACCCGATCCCGAGCGAGCGTAGGCAATTGGACCATCTTTACCGTAACATGCTACCTCAGCTTCAGCGGTTGTTTAAGAGGGCTGAAGCCAAATCGGTTGAAGATTTATTGGAGCTGGCGATGGACGCCGAGCAAACGCTCGAGCGGGAAAAGTTATATCGACCGCCTCCGGCAGAGGAAGATTTAATGCTGCCGGAACTTGCTTACAAGGCAAAGTCCAAAAAGCGGCCGACCGCCAAGCCCAAGGTAGCAAGCGTGGCTAAGGAGGTGAGTGAGTCGAGTCGGGAAGATCCGATTGAACGGCTTACAAAAGTCCTGGAAGAAACCCTTAGGACCATGCGAACGAGTAGCCAGACAGCTGGGGTTAAGGTGGATAAAGATACGCCACATAGGAAGAAAACCCACAAGTCTCCTCCTCGGTTTAAAAGGAGGAAGGAGACACGTAAAAGTCCCGATCGACGGTCATCGAGTGGTTCATTCTCGAAGCTTGGGGAATCGTCGGATTCAAGAAAGAAGATAAAGAGAAAAGAAGACTTCCCCAAGCCGATCAAGTGCCATACTTGTGGTAAGTTGGGGTACACCGTTAGGACGTGCCCTGACTGCGCAAAAAACGCGCGGGGAAGCGGTTAGAGGGGACAACCGCATACCCCAAAGTACAGGGAGTCCCCAAGGAGGACAAAGGTCTGACTCCCGATTACCGAGATAGTCCAGCTGCAGTTAAGCAGAAAAGGAAAGGGCTGATTCCTGATAGATCCCAGGAAGTCGGAATGGATCCGGAGACCAACGATGTCCTAAAGTTAGTGACATCGAGCACTAGCCGAAGAAGTTATCGTCATGAGGACGAGACGCGCTGGTGGTGTCAGGTTGACATAGATGGATTCCGGATCCGTGCGTTGTTCGATCCAGGTGCATCGACAACCGTAATGGGTCCGAGCGGTTTGCAGTTAGCAACCGCTCTAGGCAGGTCGCTTCTCGAGTCGCGAGCTGGCAATGCCAAGCTCGCTGATGGTAGTACTCATCCGTTGTGTGGTCACGTGATGCTACCATTTACTATCGGTAAAGAGACTCGAGAAATACGTGTTGCGATCATGCCGAACCTGGATGCTGAATGCTACATCGGAGTAAACTTTATCCGAGCATTCCGAGCCGTCCTAGACCCAGATTCCGACCGTTTATTCCTAAAGGGAACGAATCAAGTCCTACAGCTGGAAGTGGCAAGTATGGAAAGTGGCAATGCTTCATTATCATCAGCAGGTGTCGCTGACGTGACAGAAGTAGAGCGCACACAATTGCGCGAACTTCTAGACCGAGTGTTGTCCACAACCTTGCCAAAGATCGGCCGTTCTTACGATGTCGAACATATAATCGACGTCGGATCAGCCAGGCCGATCAAACAGAGGTACTACCCCGTCTCTGATAAGATTCGAGAGGAAATGCAACGTCAAGTTCGCGAGATGCTCGAGACTGGCGTTATTGAACCCTCGAAAAGCGGTTGGTCCAGCCCCGTGGTGATGGCGAAGAAGGGTGAGAATGCTAGGCGTTTTTGCATCGATTTTAGGAAAGTCAACGCTTTGACGAAACCTGATGCATATCCTTTGCCATATATGCAGGATATCCTACGCAAACTCAAGAAAGCCCGATACATCTCCACGATCGACATGAACTGTGCGTACCACCAGATACCTCTACAGGTGGAGTCGCGCCCGATAACGGCTTTTACGGTACCTGGAATGGGTTTGTTCCAGTTTACTCGTATGCCGTATGGATTGGCAAATGCTGGCGCGACATTCCAGCGCATGATCGATCAGGTGATTGGACCCGAACTCGAACCGGTTGCTTATGCATATCTCGACGATATCATTATTGTCACTGAGACGTTTGAAGAGCATAAGCAATTGTTGATCGAGGTGTTAACTCGCTTGGCAGAAGCCGGTTTATCTGTTAACCGGGAGAAATGTGTCTTTTGCCAGCCCGAAGTGAGATATTTGGTTGTGCGAGTTAACCGAGACGGGATACGACCTGACCCAGCTAAAACGGAGCTGATTAAAGAATATCCGGCTCCCAAGAATTTGAAACAGCTGAGACGGTTTCTCGGTATGGCATCTTGGTACAGACGCTTCATGCACGACTATGCTACCATAGCTGAGCCGCTAACGCGTCTGACCAAGAAAGACCAGAAGTATCTTTGGCTGGAAGAACAAGAGAGCGCTTTTCCAGCAGCTTAAGGCTTTGTTGATGACAGCACCCGTTCTGCAAACTCCCGATGAGAATGGTGAGTATGTGGTCCATACTGACGCTAGTGACACTGGTATCGGTGCAGTGTTGCTACAGATTGTCGGTGGAGAGGAGAGAGTCCTGGAGTTCGCCAGTAGAATCCTCTCGCCCGCCGAACGCAATTACAGCGTCACAGAACGGGAATGCCTGGCCGTAGTATGGGCGATTAAGAAGTTTAGACCATACATCGAAGGTTACCAGTTTAAAGTTGTCACTGACCATAGTAGTCTTCGTTGGTTATGCAATATTCGCAATCCAACGAGCCGGCTCGCCAGATGGGCGTTAGAACTCCAGTCTCATAACTTTACTATTGAGCACAGGAAAGGAGCTCTAAACTACGTTCCTGATGCACTTTCTCGTATGTATGAGGAAGACGAGCCGGCCTTATCCTCCGTCTCTTGGAGCCAGACTACTAAGGACCCCTGGTACCTTTCGTGGACCAAAGACGTAAGTGAGCGGCCGAGAGAATTTCCTGATTGGAAGATCCAAGGTGGAAACCTGTATTCGTATCGGGTGGATACTGAATTGGATGACGCCATGGAAGATCAAGACGCTTGGAAGTTGGTCGTACCCGAAGAGCACAGGCAGACCATCCTCCGAGAATGTCATGATGATCCGGCAGCTGGCCATTTAGGTAGAGAAAAGACATTTGCTCGCGTGGCAAAGTTATATTATTGGCCACGTTACTATGCCGAAGTTGGCGAGTATGTACGCAAATGTCAGGTATGCCAGCAATGCAAGGTGGAGCAACGCCCTCCCATGGGTTTGATGGGTAGGCGAGTGGTTGAAAAGCCATGGCAAGTGGTAGCAGGTGATGTTACTGGACCACTTCCCCGCTCCACACACGGATTTGAATATATTTTGATCTTCCAAGATTTGTTCACGCGCTGGATTGAAGCAGTGCCGATCCGGAAAGCTAACGCTAAGACGATCGTGAAAGAGTTAAACGAACGAGTCGTCATGCGTTTTGGCACACCGGAAGTATTTTTATCCGACAACGGCACTGAGTTCAAGAACAAGCTCGTAGATGATTATCTCGTGGAACGAGGAATATTTCATACAACTATTCCCCCGTACCACGCTCAGGCCAATCCCGTCGAACGTGCTAATCGGACGCTGAAAACGATGGTAGCGTCTAAATACGGCGGTACAGAGTTCGACAGGATGGAGCCCGGCCATGTTAAATTACGGCCGGCAGCCTGAGCCACCCGGCACTGCTCGTCGAGTTCAAGACGAGCTGACTCAGCAGCGTTTGGAATACCAGCGTTTGCTTGAGTGGAGTGATCGGCTATCACGACTACCTGAGCTTCACAAGAAAGCTTCAGCTAGAGCTAATAAAGCTCAGGATAGGCAAGCCGGTTACTATAATGCCGGGAGACGAGCGGCTTCTTTTGAAGTCGGGGACTTGGTATGGAAGAAGAACCGAGTCCTCTCATCCAGCGCACAAGGCGTCTCGGCCAAGTTAGCTCCAAAATACGTCGGTCCTTATTTGATCGTCCACAGATACGGCCCAAATACTGTTAAGATCCAGGATACTCAGGGACACGAGGAGAAATGCCATGTCCAATACCTCAAACCGTACTTATCGGATGACCATGGCGATGAGTGCGGCCAAGGAGACGACATCGAGACCGATCTAACTACGAGGGAAGAGGAACCCGAACGCGACACGGTTCCTGCGAGCGAAGACGTCTCACGCGGCGAGACGCAAGCGAGCGCCGTTCCACGCGAGGAACGAGATAACGCGAACGTCATGCCCCCCGTTAAACGAAGTAGAGGTAGGCCGCGTAAAAACGCGAGGGTCGTCGCCAGACCGCGGGATCGGTCGACGGTAATTCCGACCGCTAGTCACCGCGGGCTAGCCAAACGAGGTAGAGGCAGACCACGACGGAACTGCAGTTAGTGTCCGGATTTTTGGACCAGGTTTTTTTTTTGTTGTACCTGTGTAGCCACTTCCCATCCCAAATTCGTCAGGGATGCAGAAACCACATGACGGGTATGTGGAATCTGGAAGGGGGGTGTAACGGTAAGGTACTGTTTACCTCACCGTTTGACGAATTCGAGCAACACGAGCGAACAGTATCATAATGTTCGCATCGGTTCGAGCCGGCGAGATTCGGCTCGGCTCGGTTCGTCGTAGCTACACGGGCGGGATCGACTTCGCGCGCGAAAGATTCGCGCACGCACCTGATTAGAGAGGTAAGGGGGAGATTCGCGCGCACTAGAGAGAGTGATAGCCACCTTCTTACGTGACAGGTGTGATCCCCCCGCGTCCCGTGTTTAGCTTCGCCGTGCTGTGATTTACCGTGCGTTTTGTGTGTGCGTTTCGACTGCAGGCCGATCCTGCATTTGCAGTGAGTGGTGCTACACCGTGCATCTGCCTGCAGCCACACAACCCCGGTGCACGGGCGAGCGGACAATCTGTCCGACACCGCAACGAGAGTGAGAGAGAGAGAAAGCAACCGATCGGCTGGTCGTTATTTACCAACGACTACAGCAGCGTACAAAGTAAGTGGTACCACTTCACGCGATCGTGTTTTTATTCGCACTTAATCGTGTTGCTTTATACCAGTTTCGTTGACTGGATATATTATTTTAGTTCGCGATATTTTATTCCTCTCTCTACAAGTCGGCCGTTTACCGACTTGTAATTCAAAGCGTAGACCTCGGCGACAATCAGATATTTTATTTGTTATCTTTCTTTATCTTTATTTCAATAAATTCATATCATTATTAGAATTCAATCCGGTGTTCAATTAATTGAATTTAACCACGTACGATTCCTTCCGTAACCCTAAGAGCTCGTATATTTCTGGTTGACAAGTGCTCGACGCGATATCCCTGTTTCGCGGTCAATTTCAGATTTGAATTTTACCTGGTTGTTATCTGAAACAGTAACTCGGTTTCAGACTAACATTTAACAGATTTGGTAGAACGGACAGGTAACCGTCGCCGCATCGCGGGAAAAATATGTTTATTTAAATACGGTAAGTTTAACCGTACCGCTGAGCAGCCGCGATATTAAAATAAACATCCGGGCGGCAACCAAACTGTTACAAGGGAAAATATTTGTACTAGTAAATTTTTATATAATTAAGACAAATAATTAATATTTACTGTTTAGGTTGATTTATCGACATTATTAGACAATAATTTATTTATAATATACAAGATATTTTATATTTTTAAGTTACTTATACATATGTATCAAGTAATACACTGTACAATATAACATTAGAATTAAACATATTTGTCGAGTTAGTTAAAAAAATAATTATTTGTAGCAATACATTTTCAAATTATTACGAATAATAATTAATATTTTAAGGTTAGTACCTTAAGTAGTTAGTTTAAGGTTGTGTTTTTTATACACAAGATTTATGTAAGTAATGTTTTAAACAAAATTATATTTTAAGCATCTGAATTAATTAACTTAATTAAATAATTGTTAAATAATTAAGATTTTTTAAACAATTCAAAATACGTACAATTACCCTTTTATTAAAATTAATCATTACTATTATTATTTTTTACATATAAATTTTAATTAAAATTAAATAATATATTTTCTATCTTTTACAAGTATAAAAATTGTTTTACAATTGTTATTAATATTTTTATATTATAAATTCATTCGTTTTTGTAATAAATTATGCAATAGGTATTAAATAAATAATTAAATAATTTAATAATTAATAATTAAATTAGTAGTCAGTGAATTTATGTAATAATCATGTATTCGAACAATTAAATAAATAATAAGCTCTCGAGTTTTGAACCTCATACCCCATGGGTTACCGTTTGAATATACGCGCGCCATAGGGCTTACGGCTATCGTATCTACATGCTATTAAAATGTCAGAACTTTTATTTAAGTTGTGCCCCTTGGTGGGGGGATTAGGGTTTAGGATTTATTTACTTGTATGTCAACTGTTTTAAATTTGACTAAATTATTAAATTTTAATTCTAATTTAAATTTTAAGATATGAAAATATTCTACTGCAAAGAATTGTATCAGATAATATGTAAATATTTAAATATCTTGTATAATATAAATAAATTATTCCCTAATTATGTTGATAAATAAACCTAAATTTAATTTATTGAATATATTAGTTTATATTAATTTGAAACTTTTTCTAGTACAATATGTTGTAAATGGAAAATATTATAATATCTTGTATATTACAAAAATATTATTTTCTAATAATGTTGAGAAGTTAAACTAACTTTAAAAAATCAATTACTTGTTTCAATTGTTTGACAATTTATAATTATAAATAAATTTTTAAGTAACGTTATAAACGTTTATAAGTCGAAATTTATTTTCTGAATGAAATGAAATATGTTACTTAATACGGATAAGTCATAAAATAATTTTCAAATATTGTATATTAAAAAATATTGTCATCTAATTATATTGAAGTGTAGAGCAAACCTTCAAATATTATTTAATAATTTAATTAAATTTAATAATTTGAATATTTACTACTCTAAATAATTGTCTTTTAACTAACATTATCATCTAATTATGTTGAGTATCATACTAAGCTTAAAATATTAATTATTATTCTTAATAATTTGAAAATTTACTGCTACAAATAGTTATCCTTGTAACTAACCCGGCAAATATGTTTAATTCTAATGTTATTTATTGTGAATTATATTACTTATTATATATAAGTAACAGAAAAATATTAAAATAACTTGCGTATTATAAAAAAATTATTGTCTAATAATGTCGATAAATTAACCTAACCATTAAATATTAATTATTTGTCTTAACTATATACAAATTTACTAGTACAAATAATTTTCCCTTTAACTAACCTAAAAACATCTTTGAAAAAATATTTCAATATCATATTATAAGAATATTTTCATCCACTAATGTTGAAGAGTCAAACTAACCTAAAAATATTAATTACTTGTGTTAAAATTTTTAAAACGTAGTGCTACAAATAATTTTCTTTCCGACAAACCTAACAATCATCTTAAAGTGGAATTTTATTGTATGAAATATGTTACTTAATATTGATAAGTAACAAAATAATATACAAATATCTTGTATATTATAAAAAAATTATCATCTAATTATTTTGGTGTATGAAGTTATCCTTCAAATTTGAGTTATGTGACTTTCAATCATTCAAGAATTGCTGTTTCAAATAATTTTGCTTAATCCGATGTAATAATTACATTACATGGATATACCTTTAAAACCGCAGAAATGTTCAATAATTATGTTATTAATATTCTCAAAAATTCATACATGATGGTTAATCGTTATTGAAAGAAATAATGTTAATTAATTAATAATTAATAAATAGGTTTTGTCGGTAACAATTAGGCATAAAATTGATCTTTACGGGTAGTTAAAAATCTTGACCATTGTGATGTAAAGATTATTGAAAAAAATTTTAAATAATCTTGAAAGCTAAGTAGAAAAGCGTTACAGAGATATTTTCAACAATTCGATCAATTGTTAATTAAAAATGAATCTGCGATATACTAATGTTTATATTAACAATTTAAGTTAAACTTTCACGAACATTTTTATTTTATTATTCATTACTTATTTTAATTTTCTCCCAAATAAAACATTTAGATATTTTTAAATTATTCTGTATTAAGAAAATTCATTTTAATCTTAAATAATTTTTTTTTCCATCCGATTAAGACCAGATATTAAAATTCCTGTTTCCTTGCTTGCTCCCTATCCAACCATTGTCTCTTTCCATTGTCAGATTGGTCCTGCTACTTTACCACCACGTATTAATGGAAATTCATACTTACAATTTTTAACCGAGGCATTGCCTGGTATGCTGGAGGATTTACCGCTCGCAGAAAGGCAGCAAATGTATTTTATGCATGACGGTGCACCTCCTCATTTTTCGCGAGCGGTGAGGGACTTACTCAACCAGCAATTTCCGGATCGATGGATTGGTCGAAACGGTCCAATTGAGTGGCCTGCACGATCTCCTGACTTAACTCCATTGGATTACTTCTTATGGGGTTATATTAAGGAGATCGTGTACCGGACTGAAGTGGCCACGGAACAGGAGTGCCGGCAGCGGTTAGAAGAGGCGTTCCAGAACTTGGAGCAAAATGAAGACCTCCTCGAACGAGCCGTCAACTTATTAAGAAGGAGGTGTGAGCTTTTGCTGGAGGTTAATGGACGTCACTTTGAGCAGTTGTTTTAAAATCGGTTCTTTTCAGAGCCACAAACGGCCCTTTTCAGGGCCAGAATCGGCCCTTTTTAGGGCCACAATCGGCTCTTTTCAGGGCTACAATCAAAACAATTCAAATTTAAACGCTATTTAATTGAATAAAAATGTAAAATATAATATAATGTGTAATTAATTAACCTAGTATTCAGTTACAATCAATTTTTTTTAGTCAATAAAATAAAAATAACAGTGTATTATATTTGCAACATTGTATATACTTATTTAATCTTAGTCAATTACACAAGAGTTTATAGATACTGAACATATTTCTACATAATACTGAAACAATTAAAAAAAATTAAAAATAATCGACATGATAAAACTTACACCGGAGTAAGGAATTTTAAATTTAATTTTTAATACGTAGTAACACATATATCATTACTTACAATATTTTCACACTATTCCTGTAAGAAGGTACATCAATCAGTAACAAATGTGTTATTTTTCTACCAGAATAATATTTTCAACAACAAAAATTACAATATAAAATTATTCTTTGACCATTATACATATATTTCATGCTTTTTCATGATGTTTCACGGAAAGGAGATGAAGAATTTAAAATTTCATACAAAATTACTAAACTCTTTTTTATTACTAAATTCTTTCAAACAAATAATTATACGTAATAATTGAATTTATAAAAAAAAATTTCAGATTAAAATTCTGGCTAAAAGATTTATTTTCACATTTTATTAATTTTGTTTTATATTCAAAAAGCTTTTATAAAAAAGAATATTAGTAATTGCAACTAAAAATATAAATGATATTATACAATTACAATAATAAAAATTGAATATTAATTATAAAAGTTATTTTGATATTACATTTGGTATTACATTAAAAAAATGAAAGAAAAATAATATTTTAAATTTTTTAACCACCTTCCTCACGCATTTTACATCTTAGAAATAAAATATATATTACATTAAATTATATATATTATATTATATATGTTATCAAAATTTATTAGAGTGATAGTACTGTTTTTGTCAGTGTTCGTATCACTGTGACCACTTTTTATTACCGAAAACCCCTATAAAATATTTTTAGAATTCTTCTACTAAACCCCCCTCTTACCCCCTACCACTCAATCATTACATGGGGGATAAATTAAGACTGGTTGTTATATTCAATATTGACCCTTCCTCCCACCTTCCTTCATCTTTAAAATAGGGGATAAAAAAGAGTGGTGGTCATATTGTTATTCACCTGTACCGAAACCCCTAAACTATTTTTAGAATCTTACCAATTTCATTTCCCCACTCCCCCTCTTGCCCCTCCTCCATCTAGCAATAAATGGAGGATAAATGAAGAGTGATTATCATATCGATATTCACCGTAACCAAAAACCTCATCTTAGTTTTTTTAGAATAAAAAAGAATGGTCGTCTTATTCTAATTCATATATACCGATAACCTCTATAAAATATTTAAAAAATGTTTTAATTTTACCCCCCCCCCCTCATGACTCCTCCTGCACCTATCATTAGATGTGCGATAAATGATGTGTGGTTGTCGTATTCAGCGTTAACCCTTCCACTCCACAGATACGTTTAATTCTTGTAACTTTTGGGATACCGGACACCGGAGAACGGATGAATTTTGATATATATATAGATGATAAATCAAAAATAAAAATTTAATTTTTTTAACCACCTTTCTCACTTATTTTACACCTTTGTAATAGAGTATGATGAAAAATGTGTAAAAACGTATATTTAACTGTGATAAAAAAACAGAACGAATCATCAAATAAAATATATATTACATTAAAATATATTATTTAAGTTATTAAAAATTATTAGACTGACAGTACTGCTTCAGTGTAGTTAGTGACTATTATTTATTATTAATTACTTATAATATTATTTATAGGTATGTTCTTAATATAATAATTTAATTTGGTACACAAATATACAAACATTGAAGTACTGGCAAAAGTGCTTACACACTTTTTTAATATTTTATCCCGTAATTAGTGGAGTTATCCCGGAATACCCCACGAATTCCCGAATATCGAGGAAATCCCGTAATTAGTGAAGTTATCCCGACATATCCACTAAATCCCAAAATTAGTAAATTTATCCCGGCATACCTCAGAATTATCGAAATATTAAGAAAATCTCGAAATCTGAAATACCAGAAAATCTCGAAATAGGAATTTATCCCGAAATACCACAGAAATCCCGAACATCCAGAAATCCCGAACATCCAGGAATCCGAATCGGTCGATTTATTCCCGAATACCACGAGAAATTCCGAAACATCCAGGCAAATCCTGAATATGGTCGATTTATTCCGGTAATACCAAAGAAATCCTCAACAGCTAGTACATCAACGAAAGTGATGGTAGGTACACGGAATACTTCATAAATCCCGAAACAATCCAGAAAAAACCACTCAATATGGATTTATCCCAAATGTCACAGAAAAATCCCGAAATCCAACAATTCCGGATTGGTGTATTTATTTCCAGGATATACCCAGAATATATCCAGACACCGGAGAACGGATGAATTTTGATATATATATAGATGATAAATCAAAAATAAAAATTTAATTTTTTTAACCACCTTTCTCACTTATTTTACACCTTTGTAATAGAGTATGATGAAAAATGTGTAAAAACGTATATTTAACTGTGATAAAAAAACAGAACGAATCATCAAATAAAATATATATTACATTAAAATATATTATTTAAGTTATTAAAAATTATTAGACTGACAGTACTGCTTCAGTGTAGTTAGTGACTATTATTTATTATTAATTACTTATAATATTATTTATAGGTATGTTCTTAATATAATAATTTAATTTGGTACACAAATATACAAACATTGAAGTACTGGCAAAAGTGCTTACACACTTTTTTAATATTTTATCCCGTAATTAGTGGAGTTATCCCGGAATACCCCACGAATTCCCGAAATATCGAGGAAATCCCGTAATTAGTGAAGTTATCCCGACATATCCACTAAATCCCAAAATTAGTAAATTTATCCCGGCATACCTCAGAAATTATCGAAATATTAAGAAAATCTCGAAATTGGTGGAGTTATCCCGGAATACATAAAAAATTCCCGAAATACCACAGTAAATCCCGAAATACCATAGAAAATCTTGAAATAACCAGAAAATCCCGAAATTAGGGAATTTATCCCGAAATACCACAGAAAATCCCGAACATCCAGAAAATCCCGAAACATCCAGGAAATCCCGAAATCGGTCGATTTATCCCGAAATACCACAGGAAATTCCGAAACATCCAGGAAATCCTGAATATGGTGGATTTATTCCGGAATACCACAGAATATCCCGAAACATCTAGGAAATCCCGAAAGTGATGGAGTTACCCGGAATACGTCAGAAAATCCCGAAACATCCAGAAAAACCCTCAATTAGTGAATTTATCCCAAAATGTCACAGAAAATCCCGAAACATCCAACAAATTCCGAAATTGGTGGATTTATTCCGGAATACCACAGAATATCCCGAAACATCTAGGAAATCCCGAAATTGGTGGTGTTATCCCGGAATACCACAGAAAATCCCGAAACATCCAGGAAGTCCCGAAATTGTTGGAGTTATCCCAGAACACGTCAGAAAATCTCGAAACATTCAGGAAATCCCGAAATTGGAGGAGTTATCCCGAAATACCACAAAAAACCCGAAACTTGCAGGAAACCCCCAAATTGGTGGAGTTATTCCGGAATACTTAAAAAAATCCCGAAACATCCAGGAAAACCCTAAATTAGTGAAGATTTCCCGGCATATCCAAGAAATTACCGAATTATTTAGAAAATCCCGGCGTTAGTGGAGTTATCCCGGAATACCTCAAAAATTCCCGAAATATCCAGGAAATCCCGCATTTAGTGGAGTTATCCCGAAATAGTTCAGAAATTCCCGAAATATCAGTGTTAACCCTTCCACTTCACACATACTCTTCATTCTTACAACAGGAGACCAGACACCGCCGCGGGACACCGGACACCACCGCCGGACACCGGAGAACGGATGAATTTTAATATAATATAGAAGATTTTGGTTATAACAAATTATTTTATATTGTATTTCTTATAAGAAATATTAAATTAAAATCCTTATAAATTAATGAAATACGTTTACAACATTTAATATATTAAATGTATATTCGATCCTTGATTTAAAAATAATGAATGTCACTTAGAATGTCACTCTCCTTTGCATAAAACAATAATATTTTACTTACAAATTTCTATTGCAAAATATAACCATAATCTACAAGATCCTATATATATGCTAATTAAATAATTCGTATTTTATTGGATTTAAAATGTATAATGGTTAACAAAAAATTTAATAGCAAAAAACTACTCACTCGCTTACGCTCGCTATTTTTTTATTTTTTTATTTTTTTTTATTATTTGATTAGTGGTGTATTAAATAATGTAATGTCGGGCAGTTTTTTATACTTTTATATTAGTCAACAATAAGCACGATTTATCCAAAATAAGTATAAAATAGTATGTTAGTAATGATCGTATTTAAATATAAACAATATATATAATTAGCAGTTAGTTATAAATGTATTCAAATACAATATTGATATGTTATGTATACGCATATATTGTACACGCATGAATCACCTATACTTTTCTCTCTCGCACATAGTCAAATCCTTAGTTCCTTTCCACGCCACCAGACTAGCGCCACTATCGCAAGAATCACCTATACCTTTCTCTCTCGCACAAAGTCAAATCCTTAGTTCCTTTCCACGACACCAGACTAGCGCCACCGTCAATTCTCCACGCAACCTCTGCCACCTACTCATATGTCATGTTCTCGTATTCCTTTCCCAATAGATTCAAGCGTTTCGCGCCACATTACGTTATATTAATAATAATCTTATGCATTATGAATTGTATAATGCCGCTAATACTTGTTATTATAACATTTATTTAATATTAAGTTACATATACGAATTAATGTCTTTCCACGAACACACTCATGTTTACGAAACTGACTCTCGACTCCGTTAATATTACTATTTAAATATCTTCTTACTCGAATGACTAACGTGTTTGACAATAGCATGACTTCACAAAATTGCAATAGTATACACCAAATCACATAAATAAGTACGTCATCAAAACATTCGCCAAGACAATCAAGAGACGCCGAAGATCTCATCAGTTTGCTGACAAAGCCCCACCTCCAACCAATAAGCGGATTCGCAGCCCCATCCGCACACCACCAGAAGGCCGCCCACAGCCAATCAAGAGCAGCTCCGCCTTCAAGAACGGCGTACCACAAGATGCGCAGCAGTCGTTCCCCTCCATACCACCTCGAGAGGAGACGCGCATCAACAGTCAGTCGAGGAGAGTCGTAGTCAGTCGATCGAGCGGACTCGAATAAGTCGGTCTTCATACTCTCACATTTATAAGAGATTGTATCTTCGCGTATATTCAACTACGTTAAATTTTGTACCTCAGTTCGGACAATAATTACTGTTGTTTTAAATTCGTATCTATTTGTCAAAAGCTATAATTCTGTGAAATATATTTATGCTATTTTAAATAAATTGAGTGTAAAATATAAATCTGTGATCTCGTAATTGATTTTATCCGGACTTCCATCCACTATCCCGTGTTTCACAAACTGTTGCGTTCACTCTCGAAATCAATCTTCCCGTCATCGTCGTTTTGGACTTGTTTCGACTCACACATCTTCGTCGTCCTGGATTTGGCTTGGAGGAAGCCGAAATCTTCTCCTGGTGACAGCTGCTGCCCTACCAATTCACCCTATACACCCTTCACAGGAACTGCTAAGACCTGCCTTGCTCTACCACGGTTCTCGTCAGTAAAAGTTAAGTAAAGATATTTAGTCCATTCTTCCGTTTACAAAAATCAAAATCAGTAAAATCATAACTTTAATTTTTTTTTATCTGTAAAATTATCCGGGACACAACATTTTCTGGTGACAGCGGTGGGATACGAAAAAAAAATAATATACTTATATATATACGAACACATACGTATATAGTTTTGAATATATATATATGCATCATTTTTGTAAATGGAAGATCGAATATATTTTTCATTCAAATAAAAAAAAAATTATTACGCGACAATTTGCAATATATCAGTGTTAATAATCGAACGGGAAGTGATAAACTCGCAATACTTAATAAATCGATTCTTAAAATAAAATCTCTTTGCATTCGTCATAATGCCGATTACGCGAAGCATGACTGATTTAAACACGGGCGAACTCGAATTACTTCGGGAAGAAATGGAACGACGCGCTAACAGACTTAAACAAAGTGAGATTGCACTCGAAAATCAAAAGGCCGAATTAGAAGCGCGTTACCAACAAATGACCGAAGAGTGCGCGAACAAAATTGCCGAGAAAAGACAGCGAAATTTGGAATTACAAGAAAGACTAAACGGTATGCAAACACGTAAAGATAGCGGGATGAATGATAGTCAGAACGAACGTACAAGTAATCCTTTCGAAACCGAACAAAACGACGTACACCGTCCATCCGCCGACCAGAATGACAGCGAATTAATGAAAATGTTTACAGAAATGTTAACAAAAGTAGTAGACCGTCCGCGCGAAAATACCACGTCCGCCATTATTATGCGCGAATTATTAAATAGTATCCCTATGTTTACGGGCAATAACTTAGCTCAGTTTGTGAAAGCATGTCGCAAAGTACAAAATCAATTGACCCCTAACACTCACGCGGAAGTCGCGAATTTGATAAAAAATACTAAACTGCACGATTATGCATATACGGCAGTGGAAGATTTTAATTTCGCGACGATTGACGAACTGCTTACGCGACTAAAAAATGTGTTTTCCACAAATGATACCTCGAATCATTATCGCGGTCAGATTGCTACGTTGGCAAAAAGGCACAACGAAGACATGCTACAATTCATCGGTAGAGTGAACGAAATTAAAATTAATTTGATCGACGCGATAATGCATGAAGATAGACTCGAAGTGTTGGATCGTCGTCAACTAGGAAAGATTGAACACGAAATGCTCGAAGGATTTCGCTATGGCCTTCCGCCATCTTATAGAACAGGACTGTTAAATTATTATGATACGTTAAATGATGCCTTTGATGACGCGTTAAAAATCGAGAAACGAATGGAAATAGACAGACAGAAATACGGACTTTACAATAATTACGACGAACGCCCGCGTCAAAACCGTAACAGAGAACCCCCTCCGCGATTCGAAAACCGAGACGAGCGTCATCGAAACTTTGATAACAGACGAACGGACAATAGACACATTATGCGCACAGAAAACTATTATGACAACAAACAAAGAAATAGTAATGATCGCTATTGTAATTATTCCAAACGTCCTGGACACGACGAGCGTTATTGTAAAAGTAAAGATTTTCATAATAATTGTAATTATTGCGGTAAACCCGGTCACTTTGAACGCGAATGCCGACGGAAGAAATACGACACCACGGTTTGTAATTACTGTAACCGTAACGGACACGAAGAAAAGGAGTGTCGTGCTAAAATTTACGCGTCGGGAAACGGACACAGGGAGACGGGCAAAACGGGCAATCCCGCACAAAACTCCCTCAATCGCCCGATGAACACACTGAACGTAAAGCCGTCCACTTCGCAGCAGTAAATGGTTTATTAGATATTCCTATAATCGTTCTCTCTAGCAAAGATATAATCGGTAATGAAGTAGAAACTATGATCGACACGGGCGCGCAGTTCAATGTCATAAAAGTAGGGTATCTGAAAAGCAACATAGCGATCAACGCAGACGATCGACCCTTTTTAGCGGGAATATCAAACACGCCATTAGAATTACTCGAATCGGTCACATTACGAGTAGATAAATTCGAAGCTGACGCGAAATTTATAGTAATGCCAAACAACTTTCCCTTGCGCACCCCTGCACTTTTAGGAGCTAGATTTTTCCGCGAAAACCTCGTTACGATAGATTTTGTTAAAGAAACCATTCAATCGAGAAATACACAAATTACATTTGATGAACAAATCGTCATAAACGTGCCCGCTTCTTCCACACGACATATAGTAGCAAAAACTAGAACAGACATGAAAATAGGATACGTGAAAACAGCGACAATAGCTAAGGGCATACGGATCGGAGGCGTACGTACTACAAATTTTTACGGTTCGGTCGTAGTGCCAGTTACAAACGACAATAATTATGACGTAATAATACGAATACCGCGAGTTACAATTGTTAACGATGACGATCTCATATGCACAAGCGAAATACAAACGATATCGGAAGATGAAAGTAATCCAGTCGAATGCGGAGCCAGCGATGCCCCATCCTGCGTTTACCTAGCGAACGATAAGACAAAAGAAAAGACGCAAAGTAATCCGGTCGAATGCGACGACGATGTACGTCCATCCCGCGAATGCCCAGTCACCTTCAGTAAAACTCACGACATATCTAAAATAAAGAGTATAAAGGCTCGCGAAATCAGTAAAACTAGGGAAAAGTCATCAACACATACGGATAAGGAACATACACATACTGATACTACCAACTCGACACAAACTTTAAACAATGACGAAATAAGCATAGACGATACCCCTACATTCTCTCCGTCCGTATGCGAATTCTTACAACAAAATCATCCATCAGTATTCACAGACGACGATCAAACAGAGACATTAACAATGAGCGACTACACTAAATTATTAGCCGATGAACTGTATAACAATAAATACATAAATGAAATCCTCATTGAGGAAGACGCGATTAACGACGACGAGACTCACATAACATACTGGACAAGCGACGGACATATAAACAATGACGCACAAACAGAACTAATACTCGCGGATCACGAACTTCCCATGATGGGGAACTGTATTTATACATTTAGTTACACATCGAATAACGCGGTAGTAACTCCCACTTTGAACATCACGCGATCTGATAACTTGCGTCAGATTTTACAAACCGAAAAATGCGACTCTGACACTAATATAAGGATTAATAAAATAAGCGAAGAATATAACGATGTTTTCTTACTACCGGGAGACACACTCCATGCTACGAATATGACCGAACATCGTATTGATTTAATAGACGATATACCAGTAGTAGCTAAACAATACCGTTTGCCACAAATTTTAAAAGAAGAAGTTAATGTACAAATCTCGAAGCTGATCGAACAAGGAATAATAGAGCCTTCAGATAGCGCGTATTCTAGCCCCTTGTGGATCGTTCCCAAAAAGGATGGTCCACAGGGAGAGAAGAAATGGCGTTTAGTCATCGATTACAGATGTGTAAATGAAAAAACAATCAGTAACGCTTATCCTTTACCAAATATTAATGATATTCTCGATAGTCTAGGCGGAAATAAATATTTTTCTTGTCTCGATCTCGCTTCGGGATTTCACCAAATAAATATGCGTAAACAAGATCGTAAATATACCGCCTTTTCGACCCCATATGGTCACTATCAATTCAAACGAATGCCTTTCGGGCTGAAAAACGCGCCTGCCACCTTCCAGTCTCTAATGGATGCTCTCTTCAAAGGCTTACAAGGTAACTCAATTTTTGTATTTGCTGATGATTGCATCATCTTTGCTAAAACCTTGGAAGAGCACGATAAAAAATTGGAAGCGGTAGTTCAAATATTACGCGACGCAGGCATGAAGTTACAAGCGGAAAAATGTCAATTTTACCGAACCGAAGTCGTATACCTCGGTCATAGCATATCAGCAAACGGCGTAAAACCTGATCCTAGAAAAATTAATTCTGTTGAAAACTTCCCTTTACCGAAAGAGAAGAAAAATATTAAGCAGTTCCTTGGACTAACGGGATATTATAGAAAATTTATACCTAATTATGCAAAAATCGCCAAACCGCTTACTGATTTGCTAAAAAATGAAAGTAGCTTTAATTGGAAAGAAGAACAAGAAAAGGCCTTCAAACAATTATCTCAAAAGTTGTGCGAAGCTCCAATTCTCCAACATCCCGATTTTTCACTAGAATTTCATGTCACTACCGACGCATCGCAATATGCGATCGGCGCAGTTCTTAGCCAAAAAAGAAACGGTTCCGATCTCCCTGTAGCATTTTATTCAAGACTCTTAAAAAGCGCTGAAACTCGATATGCTGTAATAGAGAAAGAATTACTCGCGATGCTTGATGCGGCCTTTCAATTTAGACATTGTCTTTTCGGTCGTACATTTACCTTTTATACTGATCATAAGCCTTTAATTTGGTTACACAACATTAAAGAACTAACTTCAAGATTGAAAAGATTTTATTTTAAGCTCAGAGAATTCGAATATAAAATAGTTTATATTCCGGGAAAAACAAACGTCGTAGCCGACGCGTTATCTAGAAACCCGCCAACCCAAGAAATGACTAACGTATTTACACTAACATCTGCTACTGACGAAATATTTACTCCACGAAATCGAACACGGCAATCTGCAAACCTAACCGATAACGAAGAGTTAAACAAAAACATTTCCACACCGACTCATGACCAAGTAAACAAAATCGGTAACGAAGATGACGAATGTTTAGTCAACGTAAACTGCGATATCGATTCAAATGAAACCGCCAACGTAAATGAAACGCAATCAGACAGCGAAGGAAGCTCCAACAATAGTGATATCTTTGATCCTCCGTCAATACCTTATCGACTCGACAAAAGAAATCCAAGACCAGCTCCAAACATCGTCGAATCAAGAGACGGTTTACTCATGGCTAAAGATAACATAGCATACTTCGTCACATTACAAAATGAACCGCTCGACAAAGGAGCCGATAGTCTTTTAGATTGCCACAATCTGCCTCCACTCAATAATATCAGTTTAGGTGAGATAAACGTGGCTACGCAAGGAACGAAATACCTCTTCGCGCTACCAGTCAAGGAAGATCTTCACTCACGAACAGAATCAGAGAACGTGCGTGTCACGCTCAATTTACTCAAAGAATTTGTCGTCACGCATAAACTAGGCTCATTTAGAATATCGAAAACAGACTCCATCGACGACATACCTTGGATTCTTATACTTAACATTCTACGAGACTTGTTTAAAGAGACTCCAGTCAAAATTATTATTTGTCGACACTTAGTAAAAATACCAGATCCCGGCCTACGAGAACAATTGATCATCGATACTCACTCTTCACCAATCAACGGACACAAAGGCGTAGCAAAAACTTATAAGAGAATTCGCCAAGATTTCTTTTGGTCCGGATTGAAAGCACAAGTTCAAGAAGTGGTTTCTAAGTGCCGAGTGTGTCAATTAAACAAACTAGTGCGCAAGAAAGTAAAACAACCACTAGTGATCACTGACACTCCAGGATCGAGTTTCGACAAAATCAGTCTCGACATCGTTGGACCTTTACCTACAAGACCTAAAGGTAACACCTACATACTGACAATGCAATGTCTACTAACAAAATACATCATAACGGTAGCATTACAAAATGCTACTTCTATGGACATTGCTACAGCTTTATTACACAATCTCGTTTTCATATTCGGTTCTCCAAAAATAATTCTTACTGATCAAGGAAAAAATTTTACATGTAGTTTAATACGTAACGTTTCGAAAATCTGTAAAATTAAAAACATTACTACCACGGCATACAGGCCTCAATCTAATGGCTCAATTGAAAGAATGCATCACGTAATCAAGCAATATCTAAAATGTTATTTAAATAATCAACGATTGTGGGACGAATGGCTATCATGCGCCACTTTTGCGTATAACACGAGCGTACACGAGGGAACTCACTTTACCCCATTCGAACTTATATTCGGTAAGATTGCGCGCGTACCATCTGCTAATATCACAGCCGAAGATCATCTCGAAGGCACTTATTTAGACTACATTACCCAATTGCATGAAAAACTTAGCGAAATACAACAATTAGCCCGCGACAATCTGGTTCGTTCGAAAGAAAAATCGAAAGAATATTATGATCAGAAAATAAATCCGTGTTTGTTCAAAGTCGGAGATACGGTTCTACTTTTACAAGAACCAAAAACAAATCCATTTAACCCTGAATATATGGGACCATATAAAATATTAAGAATTTTCGATAATGGCGTTAATATAGAAATAAGTTATAAGAATAAAAACTCGTATTGTACATGCGAACAAATTGCGTTTAACGCGTCTTAGAAGACAGAGTGAAATTGATCACTCCTCTTCTCATGTTACAGGAACCTCCATCGACGAATAACTGCAGATCACTACGTTCATGATGAATCTCGTCACCGCACTACTCATCATCAACACCGTACTGCTTCACCTATCAAACATCGAGGCACTCGTCGGCTACAACTGCGGCACATCATCAACACCCAACGTCACGACTGTGTCTCTGTTAAAAGTAGGTGAATGCGATTTCAAAGACCTCACACCAACACTAGAATCAAAATATGTACAATTATTACAATATTCGAAAGAATATTAGATCAGAAAATAATTCCGTGTTTGTTCAAAGTCGGAGATACGGTTCTACTTTACAAGAACCAAAAACAAATCCATTTAAACCCTGAATATATGGGACCATATAAAATATTAAGAATTTTCGATAATGGCGTTAATATAGAAATAAGTTATAAAAACAATAAAACTCGTATTGTACATGCGAACAAATTGCGTTTAACGCGTCTTAGAAGACAGAGTGAAATTGATCACTCCTCTTCTCATGTTACAGGAACCTCCATCGACGAATAACTGCAGATCACTACGTTCATGATGAATCTCGTCACCGCACTACTCGTCATCAACACCGTATTGCTTCACCTATCAAACATCGAACCACTCGTCGGCTACAACTGCGGCACCTCATCAACCCCCAACGTCACGACTGTGTCTCTGTTAAAAGTAGGTGAATGCGATTTCAAAGACCTCACACCAACATTAGAATCAAAATATGTACAATTATTACAATACACCGAATATGCGCAAATATTTGTTGAACAATGTAAAGTAAAAGTCGAAAAAACAATACGATATTGCGGGATGAATTCACATAGTAGTTTAGTAAAAGGTGGTGATTCCACCTATATGCAGTATGTATCGAGTGAAGCCTGTAAAGATATACACAAATACGGACAATTTAAATTTGGAGAAATCGTGGTTGAAAAATTAGTAGCAAACACAACAAATCGCAGAAATATAATTTTGTCCGGATACGTAGATTCGGATGGCAATTGCGAAGGCAAGGTTTACATCTTGGACGGACAAATTTATAAGAATGTAGTAGTCACAGCTAAACTCGAGATCACTATACAGTCATTTACGGCTACCGTAAATAAAGATCGAAACGAGCTTACGCTCAGATCTGGCACTAAATGTAAATACACAGAAGGTCGTTGCATTGATCACACAGAAGATTTCACTTTTTGGACTATGTTACATTCACAGGAATGTAATTTTGATCGTTACATAATTTTATATGAAGGTTTAGTAACAAAAGCTAGTGACAATAATATACAGGCCCCAGAAATTTATTACGCTAACGACACCTTAGGAGTTAAATTTGCTCTCTCCAATGAGGGAGAACATACAATTTGCGGCTATAAAATGATAAAAACCGAACAACCTAATGTATTCTTATTTGAAACTAATCCCGGTAGATCATTCGCTAATAAAAATCCTATTGACCCACACGACGTAAAAATAACTGCATATTTTGATACAAAAATTAATTTCTTATCCCAACATATTAAACGCGAAATAAATTCACTATACCGCGACATTGTGACTCACAGATGCAATTTAGAACGGAAAGTAATACAAAATACATTAACACAGTCAACTCAAAACCCAGACGAATTCGCTTACTCTATAATGAAAACACCAGGATACATGGCAATAATAGCAGGAGAAGTTGCTCACTTGATTCAATGCACGCCGGAAACCGTAAGAATCCGTAAGACCGATCATTGTTACTTAGAATTACCGGTGACATTCCACAATGAAAGTTATTTCTTAACACCCAAATCACATATTCTCACCCAGATGGGAACAGTACGCACATGCAATCCTATATTACCGACAATTTATAACATAGAAAACGTTTGGTATAAATTTTTACCTACATTAACGACCGCGGAAATACCCCACATCATACAACCATTAAACAAACCCACTTGGCAATATACGGACCCAGGTAAACTCGCAAATAGCGGCATATACTCCCAAGAAGATCTCGAAAAATTAAGAGAAACTGTTATGTTCCCCGCAGAAAAGCCAGCTGTATTAAATTCTTTAGCCCAAAGTGCCATGGGAATAGAAAACCCATCAACAAATATTAATCTAGTAAATTTAATAGACGACAATGTATTAGAAAAATTTACTGAGTCAACATCCAATAAGATATGGCAAAAATTCATTATATTCGGATCATTTAGCGCAGGCGTAATGTCAATAATGTTTATATTAGGCTCCCTAAAATACATAGCCAGCACTATAATTCATGGTATCGCAATATATAATATATACGGATTTAGTATTAGACTTTTAGCCGCATTTTGGAGCGCCCTAGCAAACTTAATAATACATATGAGTTCAGGTTCACTACCAAAAAGCAATAAAAAACAAAAACCCGATGTAGAAGCTAATTTAGAAGAAATAAAAAATGAAAATGAAGACAGTAAACCTCAAGTGCCACCACGTTCGCATAATGAGCCTCCGCAATTATATCCATCAATCACGGAAAACTTAGAAAAAACAAGAGCACAATTTTACGTTGCCACAGCACCCGCTCTCGTTAAGAAGCCGCAGGTGCCATTCACACCAGCGACTTCTGACTTAACCGGGGGGGTGTAATGTCGGGCAGTTTTTTATACTTTTATATTAGTCAACAATAAACACGATTTATCCAAAATAAGTATAAAATAGTATGTTAGTAATGATCGTATTCAAATATAAACAATATATATAATTAGCAGTTAGTTATAAATGTATTCAAATACAATATTCATATGTTATGTATACGCATATATTGTACACGCATGAATCACCTATACTTTTCTCTCTCGCACATAGTCAAATCCTTAGTTCCTTTCCACGCCATCAGACTAGCGCCACTATCGCAAGAATCACCTATACCTTTCTCTCTCGCACAAAGTCAAATCCTTAGTTCCTTTCCACGACACCAGACTAGCGCCACCGTCAATTCTCCACGCAACCTCTGCCACCTACTCATATGTCATGTTCTCGTATTCCTTTCCCAATAGATTCATGCGTTTCGCGCCACATTACGTTATATTAATAATAATCTTATGCATTATGAATTGTATAATGCCGCTAATACTTGTTATTATAACATTTATTTAATATTAAGTTACATATACGAATTAATGTCTTTCCACGAACACACTCATGTTTACGAAACTGACTCTCGACTCCGTTAATATTACTATTTAAATATCTTCTTACTCGAATGACTAACGTGTTTGACAATAGCATGACTTCATAAAATTGCAATAGTATACACCAAATCACATAAATAAGTACGTCATCAAAACATTCGCCAAGACAATCAAGAGACGCCGAAGATCTCATCAGTTTGCTGACAAAGCCCCACCTCCAACCAATAAGCGGATTCGCAGCCCCATCCGCACACCACCAAAAGGCCGCCCACAGCCAATCAAGAGCAGCTCCGCCTTCAAGAACGGCGTACCACAAGATGCGCAGCAGTCGTTCCCCTCTATACCACCTCGAGAGGAGACGCGCATCAACAGTCAGTCGAGGAGAGTCGTAGTCAGTCGATCGAGCGGACTCAAATAAGTCGGTCTTCATACTCTCACATTTATAAGAGATTGTATCTTCGCGTATATTCAACTACGTTAAATTTTGTACCTCAATTCGGACAATAATTACTGTTGTTTTAAATTCGTCTCTATTTGTCAAAAGCTATTAATTCTGTGAAATATAATTATGCTATTTTAAACAAATTGAGTGTAAAATATAAATCTGTGATCTCGTAATTGACTTTATCCGGACTTCCATCCACTATCCCATGTTTCACAAACTGTTGCGTTCACTCTCGAAATCTATCTTCCCGTCATCGTCGTCTTGGACTTGTTTCGACTCACACATCTTCGTCGTCCTGGATTTGGCTTGGAGGAAGCCGAAATCTTCTCCTGGTGACAGCTGCTGCCCTACCAATTCACCCTATACACCCTTCACAGGAACTGCTAAGACCTGCCTTGCTCTACCACGGTTCTCGTCAGTAAAAGTTAAGTAAAGTTATTTAGTTCATTCTTCCGTTTACAAAAATCAAAATCAGTAAAATCATAACTTTAATTTTTTTTATCTGTAAAATTATCCAGGACACAACAATAATATGAACCGTATTTCTGTCTATTAAAACGTAGTTCAGTATATAGATGAAAAACAAATAGTAATATTGTTAGAGTACCAATTTAATATAATAAAATATATATTGTAGGATTCTGTACGAAGTATTACATTAAATAAATAAATATACAGTAAATGATGTATGAGGCTCAATATGTTGACTCCCAGAAATATTAAGTCCCAAAAATTTTAACGGCAAAATCTAAGACTAAAATTTTTAAAATTTTTAAGACCCAAAACATTGAGTCCCAAAAATATTAAGTCCCAAAAGTTTTAACGGCTAAATCTAAGACAAATTTTTAAGCCCCAAAATGTTGAGTCCCAAAAGTTTTAACGCCAAAATTTTGAGTCCCAAAAATATTAAGTCCCAAAAGTTTTAACGGCAAAATGTAAGACTAAAATTTTTAAGGCCCAAAATGTTCCAAAAATATTAAGTCCCAAAAGTTTCAACAGAAAAATCGAAGACTAAAATTTTTAAGGTCCAAAATGTTAAGTCCCAAAAATATTAAGTCCCAAAAGTTTCAACAGAAAAATCAAAGACTAAAATTTTTAAGACCCAAAATATTGAGTCCCAAAAATATTAAGTCCCAAAAGTTTTAACGGCAAAATCTAAGACTAAAAATTTTAAGGCCCAAAATTTTGAGGCCCAAAAATATTAAGTCCGAAAAATTATAAGGCTAATATATATAATATTAACGGTCCCAAAACGTCGTAAATGTAATCCTTGGGGATCCAGGGAACACTTGCCCGGACGGACGGACGGACAGACGGACGGACGCCCGGACGTAGATTTGTACTTTAATATAATGTTAGATTTTAGTGTACATGTGTTACAATAGGTTCACAACATTTTTTAACTACAAAATTTGTAGATTTAATATTACAATAAAAAAAATTATTTGCAAAATTAAAGCATAATGTATTTATGAATTGTGTAAAAAAAGTTAATTTAATATTTAAATTGTCATTACAATTGTTTATAATAAATTAACATTAATAAAAGAATTTTTAAACCATTAAAAATTGTTAAAATATTTGTACTAAAAATTAACAATTAATTATTTTCATTTACAAATAATTATTATTTTTAATTTTTGTTTAAATTAAATGACAAAGTTATCAGTTTGAGTATTTTTCTGTTACGTATCGATATTAAGTAACAATTCATCGTATAAATGTTTGTTAGGTTAGTCGCAAACCCTAGTACAAATCAAGCATTTTAAAGTTAGGCAAAGTTTGTAATTTGATTTATCAACTGTACTTAATATTAATATTTACTTTATTTTAATTATTTTATGCAACTCAAAAATAATTTTGTTTCCGAGATACATAACCTAAAAACAGTTGTGCTACTACAAACAATTTTCTATTTAAGTAGCTAACAAACATTTTTAAGTTGTTTATTATTTTATAAAATAAGTTACTTAACACAGATTTTCTCCTCCAAATAGAATGCTTTTTCATCCATTTATTAAATATTTATTGAAATAAAATCCATGTTAAAATCTAATTTAATTAATATTTAATCCATATCAACTCCTGCTTTAAGAAATTTCAAATTAATCCTTCAAAATAAGTTACAATTTTAATGTGAGGTGTAGATAAAAAGAAATTATAAATTAATCTTATAAGAATTTTTTATAATTAGAAAAATATTTATTTTCGATAGTTAAAACAAATTTTATTAGAAGTTCTGGAAGATAAAACTTATGTTTGTAACAGTTTATTTTAATAATTAATTAATTAATTTTATCATGCTCTAGTAAAGATTAAGTAATATTTATAGTATTTACGAGATTTTATTATAGTTTCCTGTTTTTTATTATTAATAGCAATTCAAAATCTACGTATACAAGCTAAATATAAAATAATTCGAAATAAGACATCTTTTACTTACATTTGTTTCTAATATGTGGTTTAAAAAATAAGAATAATTATTCACATTCTAAGCATAAAAATAAATATATTTTTATATTCTGACTTTTCGTCCTTCTTTCGTTCAATTTACACTTTTAACTTCTTAGATTGGTAACCAATCTAAGTGATTAAGTTAATTATTCTATTTAGTTGATCCTAATTAATTAGGCTGATCCAAATTTTTGGAATAAAATTTTAATAGAATGGGCAAAAACCCTAGTACAATTTTGAGCAAAAATGAAACGAATAAAAACGCCAGAAAATAACGAAGTAACATAAAATGTTCAAAAAATTATTCTATTATTACCAAAATACAAATTTGGCCTAACCTTAAAATGCTCGATTACTACTAGGGCTTACGACTAATCTAGCAAACATTTATAAGAAAAATTTTTTTTTAAATATGTTACTATCGATACGTAACAGAAAAGTACTCAAATTACTTAAAAATATTAATTATTTATATTAATATTCCCTTTAACTAATCTAACCATTCCAATATCTTGTATAATAATAAAATATTATTATGTAATTATGTTGATAAATCAATCTTGTTGGAATTGCGATCGGCCCTTCTGTCGATTTCCCCCCACCACCTTAAGACAATAGAAGAGCACGGTGTCCGTCGGAGGACTTACTCTCTGCTTGGCTACCGATCCGTGCAGATCACATACGGTGCACTCGCGAACTACGTTTATAATTATATTCTTATATATCTATATAATAAATATTAAAGTGAAGTGAATTAGTGTGACGAGTTTTATTGCTGCCACCACCCAATAAACTATCAAATCTAAACTTCAACTATTAAATATCTTAAAATATGAAAATTTATTAGTTGTAATATTTTGAAATTTTACTCTTATAAATAATTTTCTTTTTGATAAACTTAACTTTTAAATTACATTTATATTGTAAAATTGTTGAATGATTGTTATTATTTTTATATTATAAATTTAGTCGTTAATAACTATTTCGATAATTAAATATTCATTACGTTTTTTAATAATTAATTAAATAATATAATAATTAATAATTAATTTAGTTGTTAATCAGTATATTTAAGTAATAAAAATGTATTCAAATAATCAAAAAAAAAATTAAGCTCTCGAGTTTTGAACCCGAGACCCCTTGGGTAACCGTTTGCATATACGCACGCCTTAGCGCTCACGGCTATCGTATCTATACAACGTTAGAATCGTCAGATCTTATATTTAAGGTTGCCCCCTTGGTGGGGGGATTAGAGATTAGAATTTGACTTAACTATTACTTTAGCATTTTAATTTTTTTTTTAAATTTATTAATTTATTAAATTTATTAATTAAACAAACTAAAAATTTTTCCTAACCTTAAAACGTTCAGTTTCTACTAGGGATATGTGTAAATTTTTGTTATCCCAATTAAAAGCTTATTCTCGTATGTAATTACCATTTATTTGAAAAAAATTCAAATTTCATCCTGTTTTGAACTATTGCTTATACAAATAAATTAAGGTTCAATTCACGTTTGATTCATAAACGTGCGATAAAACATAGTTACAGGAAAAATATTGTAAAATCGTCCTTATCTTGATACTTACGGTAAGGACATTATAAATTAGTTGTGAATAATCTAATCACTTTGAAAATCGAACTTAATCATTCAAATAAAATTTCCAGCTTTACGCGACCACAAAATTTAATAATGTTTACAGAATAAAGATAAACATGATTTTATTATACTTTTTAGTTATCCGTTTTCAATAGATTTTCAGTAGATCATAAATAAATTTAAACATAATCTATGTTTAAGCTAAAATGTATAGCATAAAATATGAGAAACATAAATTTTTACTCTAATTAAAGGTTAAAAAGTTTAGAAAAAAACGTCCAATTGTCACCTATTAATCAAAATCTATTTATACTTATTGAATCGAATTCAATTTGTACTAGAAATGATTTGTTTAATTGTATATAAGATCAAATAAAAACATTTCAAAACAATAACAATAATTCGTTAATAACTAAATTGATAATTATTTACACGATAGGTTTTAAATAATTAATTAAATAATATAATAATTAATAATTAAATTAGTTATTAATGAGTGAATTATTTCATTCATATATTATAAATTCATTCGTTAATAAATAATTCGATAATTATTTATGAAATAGGTTTAAAATAATTAATTAAATAATATAATTATTAATAATAAAATTAGCTATTAACGAGTGAATTTAAGTATATGACAATGCAAATAATGCATGTCATTAACAGCGACAAATAGCTATACCTTACCTTCACTGTACGAGCACACACACATATACAAGCCTAACCGAACCTATATTTCCCTAATTTCCCTAAGAGCCTATAATGATAATTGCAACACCCTCCCAATAACCAAACTCCTTAACACTATAACAAACCACCGAGCCCACTAACATACGTACACAGGGGAGCAGCCGAGCAGGACACAGAAGGAATTCACCGAAGCATAGATCACTTTTCAAATAATCAAAGAAGGAGCCTGACGTAGAGCCAATGAAGCAGCATGCTGAGGTGTTGACAGCGAGCCCCAAAGTCCTGAACCTAGTAGCAGCGTACCCAGCAAGCCAAGGAAGACTGAGCCAGAAGGAGAAGCCAATAAATCCAGGAAGTCCGTCAGCCAGCAATAATCCAGGGAACCTGTAAGCACCAGTTAATGTAGTAATGTTCACTATAAGGGAGCAGATAGGAGCACACACTGACTTAAATAAGTGTGTATAGGAGAGGACTTGTGAAGAGGTTAGCAAGCCGTCTTCCAAGTGGATAGTTACCTGGATATCGCCGTGTGTCCGTTCAAGCAGCCCTAGCCCGCCGTTGCATCTGTCAAGCCGTGCGCCTCAAGAAAAGCGAGAGAGAAAGGGATATCGGCCGCAGCAACACCGAAGAGCCGTATCGACGTGCCGTGGATACACACCTCCCGCAGCACTGTAACCATCGAGATTATTAGCCGACGGGCGAACAATAAGGAACGAAAAAAATAATTACCTGGCAAGCAGCTTACGTCGTCGTCAACGGCACCATTGTTGTTGCGGGAACGGACGAGGCGTACTTCGAGACGATGCGGCGGCCATGTTACTCAAGCCGCACTCGAGTAAGGCCGCGTACGCACTGCAAGTGGGCCGTCGCGACGCATGCGCGCACACGGGTAATGCGTCGACCACGCCGAGGAGAGCAGAGCTCTTCCGATCGCTGTAGCGTCACGATGTCCGATCCGGTGTGCGAACCACAGTGTGTGTAGCGAGCGTGCAAATTCGTTGAGCGAAGTTAAGCGAGAGCAGCATAGCAGCAAAGGTTGGTGCATCTTTATCTGTGCCTCCTTTATTTTGTTTTTGTGCCATTCCATCCAGTGCTTCCTTACCGTGTGTGTGCGAGTTATCGCGGTTTCCCCCTTCTCCCCCCCCCTTCTTTATTCGAGCAGCTTTCGACCCGCAATCGCGTATCGCAGCCGCGCCGTCGGTTGACATTAAACTCGTCACGGACGAGTAGCATCGATTCAGCTAAATATTCGTGACTTTTAAATCATAGATAGCACCCGTGCAATCCGCAGTGCGCCGCATTTCGCCTTCCTAAATTCTCCCCCTCCCTGAGCCGATCTCAGCCGAGCTTGAGCCCGCGTAACGGACGCGACTGGCACCCGTAATAATTACTTAGAGTAAGCAGATTATTTTATAGAAATCGCATCGGATAATATATTAAGTTATTTCATATATTCCTTATTTTTATTATCCCCCATCACCTGTTCCCTAATCCCCAGTGCAGCGTGACATTGGTGCCCAACGTGTTAATTTTTATTTTGGGATTAAAAATTGTGAGCATCTAGCGAGACGCAGAGCAGCCATTTTTCCTTCTCGTTCGTCGTGCGCACACACACGCGAGGTGACGAAGCACGGCCATATTTCTTTATACGACCACGTGTCGTAGAAATGAAAATTTATTATATTTCGAGCAGCTAATAATTTAATTTTCTGAAGCTTAATAATTTTCTGTTGCGAAAATTTTTCTTTTTACTATTAATAATTGATATTACCGAATATTTATTTTTATATTACATAATAATAACGCATGTATATATGAAGCATATGTATATACAAATAGTATACACATTTATTTACATAATTTGCTATTAATTTGCATTTGCTTTATTTTTCGCTTGAACGCTTATATATTTATTTAATTACTTATCATCCCTACATATTGAAATTCGCCATTGGTTGCATTTTTTTTTTTACCATTAACAATTATATATAACATAGCACGATATTTCCCCCTCCTACGCACATTCTTTGGTTAATTTATAGCTTTCCCCCTTAACCAAGCTACATATATTATTATTTTTTTTTATATAACCCATACTAATAGCGAATAAATTTTTTTTGTTTCGCCATTGCATTCCCTAACCAATTTAACAGCTTATTATTTTTTCCCTTAGCGCATGTTTTAAAATCATAACGTAAATACTAAACGCACCGTGCAAAATTATTTATTTTTCCTGATTGCTGTAGCTTAATTAATTAATTTTTTTTGTATTATTTCCTTAGTAATAATATTCAGATTTGCACTAACGGAGCAAACAAATTTATTGTTTATTGCTTAAGTAAATAATTATTTCGTTGGTAGCTTGCATTGTTTTTTTTCCCTAATCAATTATAAATTAAAATTAATTTAACAGATAAACATTAAACTATTCGATTGTTGAGCAAGAGCTATTAATTAAGCAAATCTTTTCCTGAGACCTGATTAAAATGTCCCGTAATTATAGATTAGGCGGAAAATTAGTAGGAATAAGTGCAGCCCAAGGCGCACCAATAATTAGGCGAGCCATAAATGAACTAGCCGATGGAAGAGTTGCCTTCTATGCGGGAACATCATTTTTAAATTTAGATAACGATATAGCTATTATTCGCGATAGAGTAGCTCGTTATGAAATTAGACGCAACTTTGGAGACTCAGCGGCTCAATGGAATCCGCGAACAGATCAAATGTGGTTTGACGAGTTTTCGGAAGAAAAAATAACTCGAGCAGTTGAACAAGAGTCAGAAGCAATAAATCCAGATGAGTTATCCCTATCCCTTACCCAATCTGAGCGAACAAATTTTTTACCTCCCATATCTTCTCACCCACTCCAGCAAGCAAGCAGCCAAGCAAATTTCATTGAATTGGAAACAGGACAAACTCGTGGTCCCTATGCAGATCCAATTTCAATGCAAGAGATGACGCAGCCAACACAGCGATCAACCCCATATAGCCAAACTCAACGAAGCAGCAGTCCAACCGGAAGGCAAACGAATCACCCACGAGCACAATCGATTGCATACAGACTAACGCCAACGCCAATAATAACAAGCCAAAATTTATTAGATGCACCAAATATAAAGATTTATCACACGCTGCCTGACGTAACGACATCGAATTTAACAGTTAATACTACGTCACATTACACTATTCAAGCCATAGCTCCCACTTTACCCAGTAACCCATCCCTTATAAGAAATCCCTTCGTTAGTTGCACAACACCTACCACAACCTAACCCCCAACTCTGAACGAAATTTCCGGTCCCGACAATCCCACTGCATCCAGCAATCAGCCTTCCGTCCCATCGTCACAGCACCCACAACAAGCCAACCAGCAGCAACGCAGCAGAGATATTTGACGTCACCGAACCAGATCGACCCGAGACGAAGAGAATTAAACAGAAATTTACCAAGCGTCCATTGGGAAGATGAAGTGCAATACGTCAGCCAGCCACAGCAGCAAACGCAAAATGCATATATAGCCCCCCCGTCCCAACGATTAACCGACAGAACATACGATATTCCATATTCCCCTATTCCCCAAGCGCAACGACAAGCATTCGCAAGCGCCATTCCGCAACAAACTCCGCAGTAACCGGGATATTATAGCAACCAGCTTACAAGTCAGCCGCATCCCGATTACAATACAATACACCCACTGAGCAGCACCTACAGAACGAGCAGATTAGACGACGCAACGTTTATAAGAGAAAAGCGTACGGTCGAAATTTTCAACAGGTGGCACATATCGTTCAAGGGTAATAAAAAAGGCGACCCTGAAACATTCCTACGTAACTTAGAGGAATGCAAAGAATCGCATGGGTTCACCGCGGAAGAAATTATGCTTTCTCTACCTGCCGTACTCGACGACGAATCATACGACTGGTTTAAGAGAGAAAAGCATAACTGGAGAACATTTAACGAATTTATGGAAGCATTTAGACTGCAATATGGAGTGGAAGATACGCAGATAAGCCTACGTCGCACTGCAGAGCTTAGAACGCAAGGAGCAAATGAAGACATCGCCACATACCTACAAAAGTTAAGAGGGATGTTTGATCATTTTAAGCCTCTAATGTCCATCCACGAATAACTCGATAGGGCATATAGGAACATGCACCCGAGCTATCGAGTAAAGATAGAAAGACATCATTTTAATGATTTTACCGAGCTACAACGATTAGGCAAGAGAGAAGAAGCTAGACGCTACTTAGATGAAGCATATAATCCACCTCCGCCAATTACGATTGCAGGGCTACAAAGGTTTGCTTATGTAGACCCCACGCAAATGAAGCCACGAAAAATAGCAGCGATAAAAACCGAGCCAAACCAAAGCACAACAGAAGCCTCAAACCCACCAGAACCCCGGTAGCTAGCCCAAACCCTCCCAAAAACACCCAACAGCCCAAGCATACCCCAAGGAGCAACAAACAGCAATACCCCAGCAAGCAGTATAGCGAAGCAGCCAAAAGCATCAACTCGAGCCAACAGCAAGCAGCAGCACAACAGCCTAAAAATTTTAACATCAGAAGCAACTGGCAAGAGCAGCAAACAAATTAGGCCATTGGGCAGCGGAATGCCCAAACCGACGCTGTCATGAGTGTGGTACACCAGGCGTTTACATCAGGCAATGCACGAAATGCAACCCACACCAAACGTCGGGAAACTACAACCAGAGGGGATAAAGACCCGTATTTCCTCGCCCCAAAACCCCAAAGGGTCTGAGCCATATAAGTTAGCAACGAGCGAATCGCTTATCCAACACGTCCCTAATATTGACCCAAGACATTATTTCAATTTAGAAATAAACGGCCACAAGGTGATTGCACTCCTAGACGATGGAGCAACAAGATCGTTCCTAGGAGGCAATATGAGCGAGCTGCTACAACACAAGCTAAGACCGTCCCAGTGCCCAGGAGTCAAGGTAGCAGATGGTACAGTTATACCTGTCCAAGGCATGGTCGACATCATAATAAGAATCGATGGAGACGAAGTTGTTATGCCATTTCAAGTAGCAGATGGACTCCATTATGACTGCATACTTGGAATTGACTTTAACCGTAAAGTTAATATGCGTATTAACTATGAAAATGATACTTGGTGGACAGGCAAGGGTCTCATACACCAATTCTATCCAGAAGGTAACGATCCTAGTTGCATACCAGCCGTAGCGAGTATAGGAGGATTAAAGCAAGCCAGCCCAAAGCAAATGGAGCAAATGCATCGCTTACTAGATGAATTAATTCCCCAAACACCCCAAACCTTAGGAGTCACTAACCTAACAAGCCTCAAGCTAGATGTGCAAGGAGCAGAGCCAATCAGACAGCCACGCCGCAAATATTCGCCAAAAATGCTTCAAGCAGGCTATGAAGAAATAGATCGAATGTTAAGAGAAGACATTATAGAGCCCTCGCAAAGCCCATGGTGCAGCTATCCGGTAATCGTACCAAAAGCAAATGGCAAATACCGCTTTTGTATTGATTACAGGTTAGTAAATGAAATGACAAAGAAATTAGCATACCCAATGCGCAATATGGACGATTTTTGGACCAATTGCGGGAAAGCCGATTTATTAGCAAGCTGGATTTGTCACAAGCCTACCATCAAGTTCCCCTAGCCCCCGAGAGCCGTGAAATAACAGCATTCGCCCTACCTGGTAAAGGACTACTTCAATTTAAGCGTGTACCCTACGGCTTGACGAACGCACCAGCCATGTTTCAGCAGCTGATGGATAAGTGGATCAAACCGGAATGGGAGCCACATGTTTTTGCCTACTTAGATGATATCATCATCACGGCAAAAACATTTGAAGAGCATATAAAATGGTTAAAGATAGTCCTTATAGCCCTAAACAAAGCCAACTTGCAAATTAACCGCGAAAAATCCGAATTTTGCTGTCCAGAGGTCACTTATCTCGGATACAAAATTAACGAGTCCGGTTTACAAACAAACCAGGATAAGGTTAAGCCAATACTGGAGTACCCAGCACCAACAAATTTGAAACAGTTAAGACGTTTCAACGGCTTAGTGGGTTGGTACTCTAGATTTATAAAGGATTTAGCGAAATATCGTACGCCATTAAATTATTTAATGAGGAAAGATGTACGATGGCAGTGGCACCAGGAGCAGCAGGAATCATTTGAAAAAATTAAATTAGCCTTAACCCAAGCCCCAGTCTTAGTCCGTCCCGATTTTTTCCATCCCTTTACCCTCCAAACAGATGCCAGCGATTACGCCATAGCAGGTGTTCTCACGCAGGAGATCAATGGCGAAGAACACCCGATCTACTACGTAAGTAGAACGCTAAGCAAAGACGAGCGAAACTATACAGTTACAGAGAAAGAGTGTTTGGCTGTTCTCTGGTCTGTAGAAAGGCTTAAAGGATACTTGCAAGGTGAACAGTTTACCTTTATTACGGATCACCACAGTCTCCTTTGGCTGAATAAGCTAAAAGATCCAGCTGGAAGGTTCGCTCGCTGGAATACCATATTGCAGAACTATAACATCAAGTTCGTGCATCGAAAAGGAGCCATGCACAAAGTCCCAGACGCACTGTCCAGAGCTTTCAAAGAAGCAGAAGCCATAGCAGCAGCCTTAAAGGTAGACACCAATAATCCATGGTACCAAGAGAAACTAAGAGCCGTAACCAAATTTCCCAACAAATACCCCGATCTCAGAATAGCCAATAATGTATTATACGCCCATCGTCCCAATCCCCTTGTAGATTCCTTTATGCCCGACTTGGATGCATGGAAAGTAGTTCTACCAGAAGCCGACCGCGAAAAAGCCCTATATGAAGCCCATTACATGCCACAAGCAGGCCATCTTGGTATAGATAAAACTTACGCTAGACTAGCCACTTACTATTATTGGCCAGGCATATATTTCGATACATGCAATTACGTCAAGACATGCCAAGAATGCCAAGCTCATAAGAGTAGCCAGCAAGCACCTCCAGGACTAATGGAAGGGAGAAATATAACCGAGCCATGGACAGTCGTAGCAGCCGACATAATGGGACATAAACCACCCTCAAAACAAGGGTTTAAATACATCATTGTATTCGAGGATTTGTTCACTCGATACATTGAAATGAAGCCTCTTAGACGAGCCGATGCAAAGAGCGTGCTACAGGCATTTGACGAACTCATCATCAATAGATGGGGCTGTCCCAAATACCTTGTCACAGATAATGGGACCGAGTTCGCCAGTAGAATGGTAACAGAAAGACTAACACAATACGGTATAGTGCAAACCACCATTCCGCCATATTTTGCCCAAGCCAACCCAGTAGAGCGAGTTAATAGAAATATAAAGCCGATGATAAATAGTTATTTAACAGATGACCACCGAGATTGGGATAGACATCTCGGAGAGTTCAATTTCGCGCTGAATACAGTTATACACTCCTCTACAAAATATAGCCCAGCATTTTTAAACTTAGGCAGAAATCCACGTCCCGTAGCCCTTATAAGGAAGCATATAGAAAAGCCAAGTGAAATTCCAGCCCCAGACACAGAGCAATGGGTAGAGCGCATTCACAGATTGCCTCAAATTTATGACCTTGTTAAAAGACACATAGATTTAGCAACAGCAAAGCAAGCGAGGTATTATAACAAAGGTAGAAGGGATGTACAATACCAAATAGGCGACTAAGTTAGATACCGTAACCGCATTTTATCCTCAGCCGAAAATTATATAGCAGCAAAACAAGCCCCTAAATTTATTGGTCCAGCAAAAATAATACAAGTATTTTCCCCGACGGTATACCTAATAGAGGATTTAAAAAGCAAGCGGCAAATTAAAGTACACATAACAGATTTAAATCTCCATATTCCTCCCCGGAAAATCTCAGTTCCTATTCAAAATAGAACTCCCATTCCCCACCAGCCAGTAAACCCGAAAACCCAAACTAAGCCAATTCCCGATGCCCCTATAGCTAAAAGAAGTCGCCCCAGGAAGAAGCCCATCACACCAACTGTAATGTCGGGCAGTTTTTTTATACTTTTATATTAGTCAACAATAACCACGATTTATCCAAAATAAGTATAAAATAGTGTGTTAGTAATGATCGTATTCAAATATAAACAATATATATATATTTAGCAGTTAGTTATAAATGTATTCAAATACAATATTCATATGTTATGTATACGCATATATTGTACACGTATGAATCACCTATACTTTTCTCTCTCGCACAAAGTCAAATCCTTAGTTCCCTTCTGCACCACCAGACTAGCGCCACCGTTAATTCTCCACGCAACCTCTGCCACCTATTCATATGTCATGTTCTCCTAATCCTTTCCCAATAGATTCATGCGTTTCGCGCCACAATACGTTATATTAATAATAATCTTATGCATTATGAATTGTATAATGCCGCTAATACTTGTTATTATAACATTTATTTAATATTAAGTTACATATACGAATTAATGTCTTTCCACGAACACACTCATGTTTACGAAACTGACTCTCGACTCCGTTAATATTACTATTTAAATATCTTCTTACTCGAATGACTAACGTGTTTGACAATAGCATGACTTCACAAAATTGCAATAGCATACACCAAATCACATAAATAAGTACGTAATCAAAACATTCGCCAAGACAAAGACGCCGAAGATCTCATCAGTTTGCTGACAAAGCCCCACCTCCAACCAATAAGCGGATTCGCAGCCCCATCCGCCCACCACCAAAAGGCCGCCCACAGCCAATCAAGAGCAGCTCCGCCTTCAAGAACGGCGTACCACAAGATGCGCAGCAGTCGTTCCCCTCCATACCACCTCGAGAGGAGACGCGCATCAACAGTCAGTCGAGCAGAGTCGTAGTCAGTCGATCGAGCGGACTCGAATAAGTCGGTCTTCATACTCTCACATTTACAAGAGATTGTATCTTCGCGTATATTCAACTACGTTAAATTTTGTACCTCAGTTCGGACAATAATTACTGTTGTTTTAAATTCGTATCTATTTGTCAAAAGCTATTAATTCTGTGAAATATATTTATGCTATTTTAAATAAATTGAGTGTAAAATATAAATCTGTGATCTCGTAATTGATTTTATCCGGACTTCCATCCACTATCCCGTGTTTCACAAACTGTTGCGTTCACTCTCGAAATCAATCTTCCCGTCATCGTCGTTTTGGACTTGTTTCGACTCACACATCTTCCTCGTCCTGGATTTGGCTTGGAGAAAGCCGAAATCTTCTCCTGGTGACAGCTGCTGCCCTACCAATTCACCCTATACACCCTTCACAGGAACTGCTAAGACCTGCCTTGCTCTACCACGGTTCTCGTCAGTAAAATTTAAGTAAAGTTATTTAGTCCATTCTTCCGTTTACAAAAATCAAAATCAGTAAAATCATAACTTTAATTTTTTTTTATCTGTAAAATTATCCGGGACACAACATTTTCTGGTCAAGCTAATTTATCCAAGAATGTACTAATTCTAGTTCTTTTTCGTGCTATCTGCATGGCTTATCTTAATTATGTCTATTATTCATCGATATTATTCATACATAATGCGAATTTGCCGTAAGAGTCTGATATTCCGCTACATCGCATGTGGCCCTCGTAATCCGGTTCCCATGCCACTGTGCTCATATATATTCGAAATATCGTTACTCTCGGTGCTAAATTCATTATATTTTTAGATATTCTGAGTAATCAATGATATTACTAACAAATTAAGCAATTTTCGTTGAAAAGTCAGAAATTCCGCCACATACATGTGGTCGTCGTGATTTGGTTCTCAGGCTAATTTATCCAATATTGTACGAATTATTGTTCTTTTCCGTGCTATCTGCATGAGTTATCTTTAATTATGTCTAATTTTCATTGATATTATTCATACATGATGCAAATTTGCAGTAAAAGTCTGATAATACGCAACATCGCGTTTGGTCTTCGTAATCCCGTTCTCAAGCCTTTTCTCGCTTATATATTCGAAATATCGTTACTCTCGGTGTTAAATTTATTATATTTCTAGATATTCTGAGTAATCAATAATATTACAAACATATTATGCAATTTTCAGTGAAAATGTCAGAAATTCCGCCACATACATGTGGTCGTCGTGTTTTGGTATTCAGGCTAATTTATCCAAGAATGTACTAATTATAGTTCTTTTCCGAGCTATCTGCATGATTCATCTTAATTATGTCCATTATTCATTGATATTACGCACACACGATGCAAATTTACCGTAAGAATCTGATATTCTGCTACATCGCATGCGGCCCACGTAATCCGGTTCCCAAGCCACTGTGCTCATATATATTCGAAATATCGTTACTCTCGGTGCTAAATTCATTATATTTTTAGATATTCTGAGTAATCAATGATATTACTAACATATTATGCAATTTTCAGTGAAAATGTCAGAAATTCCGCCGCATACATGTGGTCGTCGTGATTTGGTTGTCAAGCTAATTTATCCAAGAATGTACTAATTCTAGTTCTTTTTCGTGCTATCTGCATGGCTTATCTTAATTATGTCTATTATTCATTGATATTACGCATACACGATGCAAATTTGCCGTATGTGTCTTATATTCCGCTACATCGCATGTGGCCCTCGTAATCCGGTTCCCATGCCACTGTGCTCATATATATTCGAAATATCGTTACTCTCGGTGCTAAATACATTATATTTTTAGATATTCTGAGTAATCAATGATATTAATAACAAATTAAGCAATTTTCGTTGAAAAGTCAGAAATTCCGCCACATACATGTGGTCGTCGTGATTTGGTTCTCAGGCTAATTTATCCAAGAATATACAACTTAGAGTTCTTTTCCGTGCTATCTACATGACTTATCATAATTATGTCTATTATTCATTGATATTATTCATACATAATGCGAATTTGCCGTAAGATTCTGATATTCTGCTACATCGCATGTGGCCCTCGTAATCCGGTTCACATGCCACTGTGCTTATATATATTCGAAATATCGTTACTCTCAGTGCTAAGTTCACTATAATTTCAGATATTCTGAGTAATCAATGATATTACAAACATGTTATGCAATTTTCAGTGAAAATATCAGAAATTCCGCCACATACGTGTGGTCGTCGTGATTTGTTTTTCAGGCTAATTTATACAAGAATGTACGAATTTTAGTTCTTTTTCGTGCTATCTGCATGGCTTATCTTATATGTCTATTATTCATTGATATTACGCGTACACGATGCAAATGTACCGTATGAGTCTGATATTCCGCTACATCGCATGTGGCCCTCGTAATCCAGCTCCCAAGCCACTGTGCTCATATACATTCGAAATATCGTTACTCTCGGTGCTAAATTCATTAAATTTTTAGATATTCTGAGTAATCAATGATATTACTAATATATTAACCAATTTTGTTGAAAAAGTCAGAAATTCCGCCACATTCATGTGGTCGTCGTGATTTGGTTTTCAGGCTAATTTATCCAAGAATGTACGAATTTTAGTTCTTCTTCGTGCTATCTGCATGGCTTATCTTATATGTCTATTATTCATTGATATTACGCACATACGATGCAAATTTGCCGTATGAGTCTGATATTCCGCTACATCGCATGTGGCACTCGTAATCCGGTTCCCAAGCCACTGTGCTCATATATATTCGAAATACGTTACGCTCGGTGCTAAATTCGTTATATTTTCAGATATTCTGAGAAATCAATGATATTACAAACATTTTATGCAATTTTTGTTGAAAAAGTCAGAAATTCCGCCACATACATGTGGTCGTCGTGATTTGGTTTTCAGGCAAATTTATCCATGAATGTACGAATTTTAGTTCTTTTTCGTGCTATCTGCATGGCTTCTCTTATATGTCTATTATTCATTGATATTACGCATACACGATGCAAATTTGCCGTATGAGTGTCTGTTATTCCGCTACATCGCATGTGGCCCTCGTAATCCGGTTCCCTAGCCACTGTGCTCATATATATTCGAAATACGTTACGCTCGGTGCTAAATTCGTTATATTTTCAGATATTCTGAGAAATCAATGATATTCCAAACATTTTATGCAATTTTTGTTGAAAAAGTCAGAAATTCCGCCACATACATGTGGTCGTCGTGATATGGTTTTCAGGCTAATTTATCCAAGAATGTCCGAATTTTAGTTCTTTTTCGTGCTATCTGCATGGCTTATCTTATATGTCTATTATTCATTGATATTACGCACACACGATGCAAATTTGCCGTATGAGTCTGATATTCCGCTACATCGCATGTGGCCCTCGTAATCCGGCTCCCAAGCCACTGTGCTCATATATATTCGAAATACGTTACGCTCGGTGCTAAATTCGTTATAATTTCAGATATTCTGAGTAATCAATGATATTACAAACATGTTATGCAATTTTCAGTGAAAATATCAGAAATTCCGCCACATACGTGTGGTCGTCGTGATTTGTTTTTCAGGCTAATTTATACAAGAATGTACTAATTTTAGTTCTTTCTCGTGCTATCTGCATGGCTTATCTTATATGTCTATTATTCATTGATATTACGCGTACACGATGCAAATGTACCGTATGAGTCTGATATTCCACTACATACCATGTGGCCCTCGTAATCCGGTTCCCAAGGCACTGTGCTCATATCTATTCGAAATACGTTACGCTCGGTGCTAAATTCGTTATATTTTTAAATATTCTGAGTAATCAATGATATTACAAAAATATTATGCAATTTTCAGTGAAAATGTCAGAAATTCCGCCACATACATGTGGTCGTCGTGATTTGGTTTTCAGGCTAATTTATCCAAGAATGTACGAATTTAAGTTCTTTTTCGTGCTATCTGCATGGCTTCTCTTATATGTCTATTATTCATTGATATTACGCATACACGATGCAAATTTGCCGTATGAGTCTGTTATTCCGCTACATCGCATGTGGCCCTCGTAATCCGGTTCCCAAGCCACTGTGCTCATATATATTCGAAATACGTTACGCTCGGTGCTAAATTCGTTATATTTTTAAATATTCTGAGTAATCAATGATATTACAAACATATTATGCAATTTTCAGTGAAAATGTCAGAAATTCCGCCACTTACATGTGGTCGTCGTGATTTGTTTTTCAGGCTAATTTATACAAGAATGTACGAATTTTAGTTCTTTTTCGTGCTATCTGCATGACTTATCTTATATGTCTATTATTCATTGATTTTACGCACACACGATGCAAATTTGCCGTATGAGTCTGATATTCCGCTACATCGCATGTGGCCCTCGTAATCCGGTTCCCAAGCCACTGTGCTCATATATATTCGAAATACGTTACGCTCGGTGCTAAATTCGTTATATTTTCAGATATTCTGAGAAATCAATGATATTACAAACATTTTATGCAATTTTTGTTGAAAAAGTCAGAATTTCCGCCACATACATGTGGTCGTCGTGATTTGGTTTTCAGGCAAATTTATCCATGAATGTACGAATTTTAGTTCTTTTTCGTGCTATCTGCATGGCTTCTCTTATATGTCTATTATTCATTGATATTACGCGTACACGATGCAAATGTACCGTATGAGTCTGATATTCCACTACATACCATGTGGCCCTCGTAATCCGGTTCCCAAGGCACTGTGCTCATATATATTCGAAATACGTTACGCTCGGTGCTAAATTCGTTATATTTTCAGATATTCTGAGAAATCAATGATATTACAAACATTTTATGCAATTTTCAGTGAAAATATCAGAAATTCCGCCACATACGTGTGGTCGTCGTGATTTGTTTTTCAGGCTAATTTATACAAGAATGTACTAATTTTAGTTCTTTTTCGTGCTATCTGCATGGCTTCTCTTATATGTCTATTATTCATTGATATTACGCATACACGATGCAAATTTGCCGTATGAGTCTGTTATTCCGCTACATCGCATGTGGCCCTCGTAATCCGGTTCCCAAGCCACTGTGCTCATATATATTCGAAATACGTTACGCTCGGTGCTAAATTCGTTATATTTTTAAATATTCTGAGTAATCAATGATATTACAAACATATTATGCAATTTTCAGTGAAAATGTCAGAAATTCCGCCACATACATGTGGTCGTCGTGATTTGTTTTTCAGGCTAATTTATACAAGAATGTACGAATTTTAGTTCTTTTTCGTGCTATCTGCATGACTTATCTTATATGTCTATTATTCATTGATTTTACGCACACACGATGCAAATTTGCCGTATGAGTCTGATATTCCGCTACATCGCATGTGGCCCTCGTAATCCGGTTCCCAAGCCACTGTGCTCATATATATTCGAAATACGTTACGCTCGGTGCTAAATTCGTTATATTTTCAGATATTCTGAGAAATCAATGATATTACAAACATTTTATGCAATTTTTGTTGAAAAAGTCAGAAATTCCGCCACATACATGTGGTCGTCGTGATTTGGTTTTCAGGCAAATTTATCCATGAATGTACGAATTTTAGTTCTTTTTCGTGCTATCTGCATGGCTTCTCTTATATGTGTTACGATATGAGGCTCAGCTCGCAGAATTCGCGACCTTACTATGTTGTTCTTATTGTATAACTAAGAAATATAAACGATCTAACTTAATTGTTAATTACATACTATTGTTATTTTAAGTACAATATTATTTCAATAAATGTTAAACACTTTTATCTGCGTAGGCGAATAGATGGCAGTATGTAGATCTTAAGCGACTAATATGAAATCGGTCTCAGAGGCATATCTTGAATGCTGTAGGAGTGGGAGTGACTTGGGTCCACACACCAAACATCGACCTGTCGAGCACTTCTATTCTCAATAACGACCATGGAATATACCGCCTAAACCGATATTTATTATTATTTTTATTATTGTATGATTACTCATATATACATATATATATCAATTCAAGCACTGTGACGTAACTGTACGCTACTATTGGAGTTTACTAGACAACGACGACAGATATCAAAATTTTGATAAGAGCCCCACCCCCCCTAAAATTCATCGTTCTATACGATATGCATATTTGTTCCCACCTATACCATCCATTGTCACTATAGTTAACACATATTCGTATATACAGTATACTAATGTATGTTCACCCTCGCGGTGGTTGGATAAATGATCAAAATTCTAGATCGCCCACTACAGAGACGAGCCACGCACATCCGCAGATGAGGTTGGCCCTGCTACGAAAACGTTCCAACACCAATAATAGTCGATACTTGACCATTTCTGGCAGATGAGAGTTCTATCAACGTTGATCGAGTGATACGTAACTAAACGAGGCGGCTGCCGATAAATGTTACCAGAGGGAGACGATAAGCTGCCGACGACCATCAAACATGCGACAGTCGGTAATATATTACCCACCATCGATAAGGAGTGAAACTGTCTTACCGACATACGGCAAATCTTCCCGAAACAACTTCTCGATCATGAATAGCGTCGACTGGTACCATCTGAAGACTCTTACAATGCAACTGTTTATTTATAATTTTGTTTAAACATATAAAGGGACAAGAACTATATGAATATTATTGAATAACACGTATTGCACCAATCGCAAAATGCGATAAAAAAACCAGCGTTACTTATATACATACTTTTTATACTAATATACGCATGCCTATTATAAATGAATGTAATGTTACCATTTAAAATTACTATAAATAAGAAAGGAATATTTCTAATCACAGGAAACATCAGTAAACAACACCGCGAAGCACAAAACGTCTCTATTTCGAAATTTAACTTAAGCGATCGACTCGAAATTTCATATACAACAGACTTTTGTAATAAAGATCCTTTTCCCCTCCCGATAATCAATAATATATTAACGAATATTGTAAAACCAACGAACATAGAACATTCTAGAAGCATATAGAGTAATTATACGACGTAGAAGCCAACGGAATAAATATCACGTATCCTTATAACATCCGGTGTTAGATATCGTCGCCAGTTGCGATATTTTGGCGTGAAGTTTAAGTCAGCGTTTTCGCGCTTGACAACAACGGACCAATAAAAACAGACCAACGCTTCTAGAACCTTCTATGTATCGTCACGCGCGACCAATCAGACTGAACTATCCCCGCCACAAACGTTACTCACGAGCGCAGTGTGCTCGTCGACTCCCGCCAGTGCTCAGACTGCCTTGATACCAAACGGACGTGCAATCGCGCCACTCCGATAATCTTCGAACGGTCTTCTTCTATTAAGATACAAAGTATATTCTAATTTATACCGATAGTAAGCGGACGCGTTCTAATTACCGTTCCAGTCAATATTTCATTGTTAATATCGCTTAATTATACTGATTTATATTCGTACGTGCACGAGCACCCGCGACATAACGCGAAGAGTGTACACTAAAAAATAAATAAATAATCGTACCACTTTATCAGGTTAAAGTTGATTATCGAGTTATTTATTTCTTTACTAATCTTTCCTTATATACATAGAAGGAACTAGGTATTAATAAAAGTATAACGTCGAGGTAAAGTATATAATTTAAAAGCACGGAAAGTAAATATACATCGGATCATCGAGGAGGACAGGCTTTCCAATCACGAGAGAAACAAACTGCACTTTACACGAGGGTTTTGGCACTACTGCCATCTTGTAAATTCACATAAATAAAGCTTTGCCACACGCTGCCTCATTAAGCTCAACGGAGGGTCACCACGCCTATCAATCATCGAGAGTACGGGAGAAACGATTTAGTCCCTCCGAGCCACGAGACATCTAATCCCATCTCAAACTTACGAACTGCGTAAAGTCCGAAGGATTGACCAGTACGTTACATATGTCTATTATTCATTGATATTACGCATACACGATGCAAATTTGCCGTATGAGTCTGTTATTCCGCTACATCGCATGTGGCCCTCGTAATCCGGTTCCCAAGCCACTGTGCTCATATATATTCGAAATACGTTACGCTCGGTGCTAAATTCGTTATATTTTTAAATATTCTGAGTAATCAATGATATTACAAACATATTATGCAATTTTCAGTGAAAATGTCAGAAATTCCGCCACATACATGTGGTCGTCGTGATTTGTTTTTCAGGCTAATTTATACAAGAATGTACGAATTTTAGTTCTTTTTCGTGCTATCTGCATGACTTATCTTATATGTCTATTATTCATTGATTTTACGCACACACGATGCAAATTTGCCGTATGAGTCTGATATTCCGCTACATCGCATGTGGCCCTCGTAATCCGGTTCCCAAGCCACTGTGCTCATATATATTCGAAATACGTTACGCTCGGTGCTAAATTCGTTATATTTTCAGATATTCTGAGAAATCAATGATATTACAAACATTTTATGCAATTTTTGTTGAAAAAGTCAGAAATTCCGCCACATACATGTGGTCGTCGTGATTTGGATTTCAGGCAAATTTATCCATGAATGTACGAATTTTAGTTCTTTTTCGTGCTATCTGCATGGCTTCTCTTATATGTCTATTATTCATTGATATTACGCATACACGATGCAAATTTGCCGTATGAGTCTGATATTCCGCTACATCGCATGTGGCCCTCGTAATCCGGCTCCCAAGCCACTGTGTCTATATATTCGAAATACGTTACGCTCGGTGCTAAATTCGTTATATTTTCAGATATTCTGAGAAATCAATGATATTACAAACATTTTATGCAATTTTTGTTGAAAAAGTCAGAAATTCCGCCACATCATGTGGTCGTCGTGATTTGGATTTCAGGCAAATTTATCCAGAATGTACGAATTTTAGTTCTTTTTCGTGCTATCTGCATGGCTTCTCTTATATGTCTATTATTCATTGATATTACGCATACACGATGCAAATTTGCCGTATGAGTCTGATATTCCGCTACATCGCATGTGGCCCTCGTAATCCGGCTCCCAAGCCACTGTGCTCATATATATGCGAAATACGTTACGCTCGGTGCTAAATTCGTTATATTTTCAGATATTCTGAGAAATCAATGATATTCCAAACATTTTATGCAATTTTTGTTGAAAAAGTCAGAAATTCCGCCACATACATGTGGTCGTCGTGATATGGTTTTCAGGCTAATTTATCCAAGAATGTCCGAATTTTAGTTCTTTTTCGTGCTATCTGCATGGCTTATCTTATATGTCTATTATTCATTGATATTACGCACACACGATGCAAATTTGCCGTATGAGTCTGATATTCCGCTACATCGCATGTGGCCCTCGTAATCCGGCTCCCAAGCCACTGTGCTCATATATATTCGAAATACGTTACGCTCGGTGCTAAATTCGTTATAATTTCAGATATTCTGAGTAATCAATGATATTACAAACATGTTATGCAATTTTCAGTGAAAATATCAGAAATTCCGCCACATACGTGTGGTCGTCGTGATTTGTTTTTCAGGCTAATTTATACAGGAATGTACTAATTTTAGTTCTTTTTCGTGCTATCTGCATGGCTTATCTTATATGTCTATTATTCATTGATATTACGCGTACACGATGCAAATGTACCGTATGAGTCTGATATTCCACTACATACCATGTGGCCCTCGTAATCCGGTTCCCAAGGCACTGTGCTCATATATATTCGAAATACGTTACGCTCGGTGCTAAATTCGTTATATTTTTAAATATTCTGAGTAATCAATGATATTACAAAAATATTATGCAATTTTCAGTGAAAATGTCAGAAATTCCGCCACATACATGTGGTCGTCGTGATTTGGTTTTCAGGCTAATTTATCCAAGAATGTACGAATTTAAGTTCTTTTTCGTGCTATCTGCATGGCTTCTCTTATATGTCTATTATTCATTGATTTTACGCACACACGATGCAAATTTGCCGTATGAGTCTGATATTCCGCTACATCGCATGTGGCCCTCGTAATCCGGTTCCCAAGCCACTGTGCTCATATATATTCGAAATACGTTACGCTCGGTGCTAAATTCCTTATATTTTTATATATTCTGAGTAATCAATGATATTACAAACATATTATGCAATTTTCAGTGAAAATGTCAGAAATTCCGCCACATACATGTGGTCGTCGTGATTTGTTTTTCAGGCTAATATATACAAGAATGTACGAATTTTAGTTCTTTTTCGTGCTATCTGCATGACTTATCTTATATGTATATTATTCATTGATATTACGCATACACGATGCAAATTTGCCGTATGAGTCTGTTATTCCGCTACATCGCATGTGGCCCTCGTAATCCGGTTCCCAAGCCACTGTGCTCATATATATTCGAAATACGTTACGCTCGGTGCTAAATTCGTTATATTTTCAGATATTCTGAGAAATCAATGATATTACAAACATTTTATGCAATTTTTGTTGAAAAAGTCAGAATTTCCGCCACATACATGTGGTCGTCGTGATTTGGTTTTCAGGCAAATTTATCCATGAATGTACGAATTTTAGTTCTTTTTCGTGCTATCTGCATGGCTTCTCTTATATGTCTATTATTCATTGATATTACGCGTACACGATGCAAATGTACCGTATGAGTCTGATATTCCACTACATACCATGTGGCCCTCGTAATCCGGTTCCCAAGGCACTGTGCTCATATATATTCGAAATACGTTACGCTCGGTGCTAAATTCGTTATATTTTCAGATATTCTGAGAAATCAATGATATTACAAACATTTTATGCAATTTTTGTTGAAAAAGTCAGAATTTCCGCCACATACATGTGGTCGTCGTGATTTGGTTTTCAGGCAAATTTATCCATGAATGTACGAATTTTAGTTCTTTTTCGTGCTATCTGCATGGCTTCTCTTATATGTCTATTATTCATTGATATTACGCGTACACGATGCAAATGTACCGTATGAGTCTGATATTCCACTACATACCATGTGGCCCTCGTAATCCGGTTCCCAAGGCACTGTGCTCATATATATTCGAAATACGTTACGCTCGGTGCTAAATTCGTTATATTTTCAGATATTCTGAGAAATCAATGATATTACAAACATTTTATGCAATTTTCAGTGAAAATATCAGAAATTCCGCCACATACGTGTGGTCGTCGTGATTTGTTTTTCAGGCTAATTTATACAAGAATGTACTAATTTTAGTTCTTTTTCGTGCTATCTGCATGGCTTATCTTATATGTCTATTATTCATTGATATTACGCGTACACGATGCAAATGTACCGTATGAGTCTGATATTCCACTACATACCATGTGGCCCTCGTAATCCGGTTCCCAAGGCACTGTGCTCATATATATTCGAAATACGTTACGCTCGGTGCTAAATTCGTTATATTTTTAAATATTCTGAGTAATCAATGATATTACAAAAATATTATGCAATTTTCAGTGAAAATGTCAGAAATTCCGCCACATACATGTGGTCGTCGTGATTTGGTTTTCAGGCTAATTTATCCAAGAATGTACGAATTTAAGTTCTTTTTCGTGCTATCTGCATGGCTTCTCTTATATGTCTATTATTCATTGATATTACGCATACACGATGCAAATTTGCCGTATGAGTCTGTTATTCCGCTACATCGCATGTGGCCCTCGTAATCCGGTTCCCAAGCCACTGTGCTCATATATATTCGAAATACGTTACGCTCGGTGCTAAATTCGTTATATTTTTAAATATTCTGAGTAATCAATGATATTACAAACATATTATGCAATTTTCAGTGAAAATGTCAGAAATTCCGCCACATACATGTGGTCGTCGTGATTTGTTTTTCAGGCTAATTTATACAAGAATGTACGAATTTTAGTTCTTTTTCGTGCTATCTGCATGACTTATCTTATATGTCTATTATTCATTGATTTTACGCACACACGATGCAAATTTGCCGTATGAGTCTGATATTCCGCTACATCGCATGTGGCCCTCGTAATCCGGTTCCCAAGCCACTGTGCTCATATATATTCGAAATACGTTACGCTCGGTGCTAAATTCGTTATATTTTCAGATATTCTGAGAAATCAATGATATTACAAACATTTTATGCAATTTTTGTTGAAAAAGTCAGAAATTCCGCCACATACATGTGGTCGTCGTGATTTGGTTTTCAGACAAATTTATCCATGAATGTACGAATTTTAGTTCTTTTTCGTGCTATCTGCATGGCTTCTCTTATATGTCTATTATTCATTGATATTACGCATACACGATGCAAATTTGCCGTATGAGTCTGTTATTCCGCTACATCGCATGTGGCCCTCGTAATCCGGTTCCCAAGCCACTGTGCTCATATATATTCGAAATACGTTACGCTCGGTGCTAAATTCGTTATATTTTTAAATATTCTGAGTAATCAATGATATTACAAACATATTATGCAATTTTCAGTGAAAATGTCAGAAATTCCGCCACATACATGTGGTCGTCGTGATTTGTTTTTCAGGCTAATTTATACAAGAATGTACGAATTTTAGTTCTTTTTCGTGCTATCTGCATGACTTATCTTATATGTCTATTATTCATTGATTTTACGCACACACGATGCAAATTTGCTGTATGAGTCTGATATTCCGCTACATCGCATGTGGCCCTCGTAATCCGGTTCCCAAGCCACTGTGCTCATATATATTCGAAATACGTTACGCTCGGTGCTAAATTCGTTATATTTTCAGATATTCTGAGAAATCAATGATATTACAAACATTTTATGCAATTTTTGTTGAAAAAGTCAGAAATTCCGCCACATACATGTGGTCGTCGTGATTTGGATTTCAGGCAAATTTATCCATGAATGTACGAATTTTAGTTCTTTTTCGTGCTATCTGCATGGCTTCTCTTATATGTCTATTATTCATTGATATTACGCATACACGATGCAAATTTGCCGTATGAGTCTGATATTCCGCTACATCGCATGTGGCCCTCGTAATCCGGTTCCCAAGCCACTGTGCTCATATATATTCGAAATACGTTACGCTCGGTGCTAAATTCCTTATATTTTTATATATTCTGAGTAATCAATGATATTACAAACATATTATGCAATTTTCAGTGAAAATGTCAGAAATTCCGCCACATACATGTGGTCGTCGTGATTTGTTTTTCAGGCTAATATATACAAGAATGTACAAATTTTAGTTCTTTTTCGTGCTATCTGCATGACTTATCTTATATGTATATTATTCATTGATATTACGCATACACGATGCAAATTTGCCGTATGAGTCTGTTATTCCGCTACATCGCATGTGGCCCTCGTAATCCGGTTCCCAAGCCACTGTGCTCATATATATTCGAAATACGTTACGCTCGGTGCTAAATTCGTTATATTTTTAAATATTCTGAGTAATCAATGATATTACAAACATATTATGCAATTTTCAGTGAAAATATCAGAAATTCCGCCACATACGTGTGGTCGTCGTGATTTGTTTTTCAGGCTAATTTATACAAGAATGTACTAATTTTAGTTCTTTTTCGTGCTATCTGCATGGCTTCTCTTATATGTCTATTATTCATTGATATTACGCATACACGATGCAAATTTGCCGTATGAGTCTGTTATTCCGCTACATCGCATGTGGCCCTCGTAATCCGGTTCCCAAGCCACTGTGCTCATATATATTCGAAATACGTTACGCTCGGTGCTAAATTCCTTATATTTTTAAATATTCTGAGTAATCAATGATATTACAAACATATTATGCAATTTTCAGTGAAAATGTCAGAAATTCCGCCACATACATGTGGTCGTCGTGATTTGTTTTTCAGGCTAATATATACAAGAATGTACGAATTTTAGTTCTTTTTCGTGCTATCTGCATGACTTATCTTATATGTATATTATTCATTGATTTTACGCACACACGATGCAAATTTGCCGTATGAGTCTGATATTCCGCTACATCGCATGTGGCCCTCGTAATCCGGTTCCCAAGCCACTGTGCTCATATATATTCGAAATACGTTACGCTCGGTGCTAAATTCGTTATATTTCCGATATTCTGAGAAATCAATGATATTACAAACATTTTATGCAATTTTTGTTGAAAAAGTCAGAAATTCCGCCACATACATGTGGTCGTCGTGATTTGGTTTTCAGGCAAATTTATCCATGAATGTACGAATTTTAGTTCTTTTTCGTGCTATCTGCATGGATTCTCTTATATGTCTATTATTCATTGATATTACGCATACACGATGCAAATTTGCCGTATGAGTCTGTTATTCCGCTACATCGCATGTGGCCCTCGTAATCCGGTTCCCAAGCCACTGTGCTCATATATATTCGAAATACGTTACGCTCGGTGCTAAATTCGTTATATTTTTAAATATTCTGAGTAATCAATGATATTACAAACATGTTATGCAATTTTCAGTGAAAATATCAGAAATTCCGCCACATATGTGTGGTCGTCGTGATTTGTTTTTCAGGCTAATTTATACAAGAATGTACTAATTTTAGTTCTTTTTCGTGCTATCTGCATGGCTTATCTGATGTGTCTATTATTCATTGATATTACGCGTACACGATGCAAATGTACCGTATGTGTCTGATATTCCGCTACATCGCATGTGGCACTCGTAATCCGGTTCCCAAGCCACTGTGCTCATATATATTCGAAATATCGTTACTTGGGGTGCTAAATTCATTATATTTTTAGATATTCTGAGTAATCAATGATATTACAAACATATTATGCAATTTTCAGTGAAAATGTCAGAAATTTCGCCACATACTTGTGGTCGTCGTGATTTGGTTTTCAGGCTAATTTATCCAAGAATGTACGCATTTTAGTTCTTTTCCGTGCTATCTGCATGACTTATCTTAATTATGTCTATTATTCATTGATATTACGCATACACGATGCAAATTTGCCGTATGAGTCTGATATTCCGCTACATCGCATGTGGCCCTCGTAATCCGGTTCCCAAGCCACTGTGCTCATATATATTCGAAATATCGTTACTGTCGGTGCTAAGTTCATTATATTTTCAGATATTCTGAGTAATCAATGATATTACAAACATATTATGCAATTTTCAGTGAAAATGTCAGAAATTCCGCCACATACTTGTGGTCGTCGTGATTTGGTTTTCAGACTAATTTATACAAGAATGTAAGAATTTTAGTTCTTTTTCGTGCTATCTGCATGGCTTATCTTATGTGTCTATTATTCATTGATATTACGCATACACGATGCAAATTTGCCGTATGAGTCTGATATTCCGTTACATCGCATGTGGCCCTTGTAATCCGTCTCCCAAGCCACTGTGCTCATATATATTCGAAATATCGTTACTCTCGGTGCTAAATTCATTATATTTTCAGATATTCTGAGTAATAAATGATATTACAAACATATTATGCAACTTTCAGTAAAAAAGTCAGAAATTCCGCCACATACATGTGGTCGTCGCGATTTGTTTTTCAGGCTAATTTATACAAGAATGTACGAATTTTAGTTCTTTTTCGTGCTATCTGCATGGCTTATCTTATATGTCTATTATTCATTGATATTACGCATACACGATGCAAATTTGCCGTATGTGTCTGATATTCCGCTACATCGTATGTGGCACTCGTAATCCGTTTCCAAGCCACTGTGCTCATATATATTCAAAATATCGTTACTCTCGGTGCTAAATTCATTATATTTTTAGATATTCTGAGTAATTAATGATATTACAAACATATTATGCAATTTTTGTTGAAAAAGTCAGAAATTCCGCCACATACACGTGGTCATCGTGATTTGTTTTTCAGGCTAATTTATACAAGAATGTACGAATTTTAGTTCTTTTTCGTGCTATCTGCATGGCTTATCTTATATGTCTATTATTCATTGATATTACGCATACACGATGCAAATTTGCCGTATGTGTCTGATATTCCGCTACATCGTATGTGGCACTCGTAATCCGTTTCCAAGCCACTGTGCTCATATATATTCAAAATATCGTTACTCTCGGTGCTAAATTCATTATATTTTTAGATATTCTGAGTAATTAATGATATTACAAACATATTATGCAATTTTTGTTGAAAAAGTCAGAAATTCCGCCACATACACGTGGTCATCGCGATTTGTTTTTCAGGCTAATTTATACAAGAATGTAAGAATTTTAGTTCTTTTTCGTGCTATCTGCATGGCTTATCTTATATGTCTATTATTCATTGATATTACGCATACACGATGCAAATTTGGCGTATGTGTCTGATATTCCGCTACATCGTATGTGGCACTCGTAATCCGGTTCCCAAGCCACTGTGCTCATATATATTCAAAATATCGTTACTCTCGGTGCTAAATTCATTATATTTTTAGATATTCTGAGTAATCAATGATATTACAAACATATTATGCAATTTTCAGTGAAAAAGTCTGAAATTGCGCCAAATACATGTGGTCGTCGTGATTTGTTTTTCAGGCTAATTTATACAAGAATGTACGAATTTTAGTTCTATTTCGTGCTATCTGCATGGCTTATCTTATGTGTCTAATATTCATTGATATTACGCATACACGATGCAAATTTGCCGTATGAGTCTGATATTCCGCTACATCGCACGTGGCCCTTGTAATCCGTCTCCCAAGCCACTGTGCTCATATATATTCGAAATATCGTTACTCTCGGTGCTAAATTCATTATATTTTCAGATATTCTGAGTAATTAATAATATTACAAACATATTATGCAATTTTTGTTGAAAAAGTCAGAAATTCCGCCACATACACGTGGTCATCGCGATTTGTTTTTCAGGCTAATTTATACAAGAATGTACAAATTGTAGTTCTTTTTCGTGCTAACTGCATGGCTTATCCTATATGTCTATTATTCATTGTTATTACGCATATACGATGCAAATTTGCCGTATGAGTCTGATATTCCGCTACATCGCATGCGCCCCGCGTAATCCGGTTCCAAGCCACTGTGCTCATATATATTCGAAATATCGTACTCTCGGTGCTAAATTCATTATATTTTTAGATATCTGAGTAATTACTGATATTACAACATATTATGCAATTTTTGTTGAAAAAGTCAGAAAATGCCGCCACATACACGTGGTCATCGCGATTTGTTTTTTCAGGCTAATTTATACAAGAATGTAAGAATTTTAGTTCTTTTCGTGCTATCTGCATGGCTTCTCTTATATGGTCTATATCTATGATATACGCATACACGATGCAAATTTGGCGTGATGTGTCTGATATTCCGCTACATCGTATGTGCCACTACGTAATCCGGTTCCCAAGCCACTGTGCTCATATATATTCAAATATCGTTACTCTCCGGTGCTAAATTCATATACTTTTTAGATATTCTGAGTAATCAATGATATTACAAACATATTATGCAATTTTCAGTGAAAAAGTCTGAAATTGCGCCAAATACATGTGGTCGTCGGATTTGTTTTTCAGGCTAATTTATACAAGAATGTACGAATTTTAGTTCTATTTCGTGCTATCTGCATGGCTTATCTTATGTGTCTAATATTCATTGATATTACGCATACACGATGCAAATTTGCCGTATGAGTCTGATATTCCGCTACATCGCACGTGGCCCTCTGTAATCCGTTCCCAAGCCACTGTGCTCATATATATTCGAAATATCGTTACTCTCGGTGATAAATTCATTATATTTTCAGATATTCTGAGTAATTAATAATATTACAAACATATTATGCAATTTTTGTTGAAAAAGTCAGAAATTCCGCCACATACACGTGGTCATCGCGATTTGTTTTTCAGGCTAATTTATACAAGAATGTACAAATTGTAGTTCTTTTTCGTGCTAACTGCATGGCTTATCCTATATGTCTATTATTCATTGTTATTACGCATATACGATGCAAATTTGCCGTATGAGTCTGATATTCCGCTACATCGCATGCGCCCCGCGTAATCCGGTTCCCAAGCCACTGTGCTCATATATATTCGAAATATCGTTACTCTCGGTGATAAATTCAATATATTTTTAGATATTCTGAGTAATAAATGATATTACAAACATATTATGCAACTTTCAGTAAAAAGTCAGAAATTCCGCCACATACATGTGGTCGTCGTGATTTGTTTTTCAGGCTAATTTATACAAGAATGTACGAATTTTAGTTCTTTTTCGTGCTATCTGCATGGCTTATCTTATATGTTGTTGTGACCCGGATAATTTTACAGATAAAAAAAAAATTAAAGTTATGATTTTACTGATTTTGATTTTTGTAAACGGAAGAGTGAACTAAATAAAGTTACTTAACTTTTACTGACGAGAACCGTGGTAGAGCAAGGCAGGTCTTAGCAGTTCCTGTGAAGGGTGTATAGGGTGAATTGGTAGGGCAGCAGCTGTCACCAGGAGAAGATTTCGGCTTCCTCCAAGCCAAATCCAGGACGACGAAGATGTGTGAGTCGAAACAAGTCCAAAACGACGATGACGGGAAGATCGATTTCGAGAGTGAACGCAACAGTTTGTGAAACACGGGATAGTGGATGGAAGTCCGGATAAAATCAATTACGAGATCACAGATTTATATTTTACACTCAATTTATTTAAAATAGCATAAATATATTTCACAGAATTAATAGCTTTTGACAAATAGATACGAATTTAAAACAACAGTAATTATTGTCCGAACTGAGGTACAAAATTTAACGTAGTTGAATATACGCGAAGATACAATCTCTTATAAATGTGAGAGTATGAAGACCGACTTATTCGAGTCCGCTCGATCGACTGACTACGACTCTCCTCGACTGACTGTTGATGCGCGTCTCCTCTCGAGGTGGTATGGAGGGGAACGACTGCTGCGCATCTTGTGGTACGCCGTTCTTGAAGGCGGAGCTGCTCTTGATTGGCTGTGGGCGGCCTTTTGGTGGTGGGCGGATGGGGCTGCGAATCCGCTTATTGGTTGGAGGTGGGGCTTTGTCAGCAAACTGATGAGATCTTCGGCGTCTCTTGATTGTCTTGGCGAATGTTTTGATGACGTACTTATTTATGTGATTTGGTGTATACTATTGCAATTTTGTGAAGTCATGCTATTGTCACACACGTTAGTCATTCGAGTAAGAAGATATTTAAATAGTAATATTAACGGAGTCGAGAGTCAATTTCGTAAACATGAGTGTGTTCGTGGAAAGACATTAATTCGTATATGTAACTTAATATTAAATAAATGTTATAATAACAAGTATTAGCGGCATTATACAATTCATAATGCATAAGATTATTATTAATATAACGGATTGTGGCGCGAAACGCATGAATCTATTGGGAAAGGATTAGGAGAACATTACATATGAGTAGGTGGCAGAGGTTGCGTGGAGAATTGACGGTGGCGCTAGTCTGGTGGTGCTGAAGGGAACTAAGGATTTGACTTTGTGCGAGAGAGAAAGGTATAGGTGATTCTTGCGATAGTGGCGCTAGTCTGGTGGCGTGGAAAGGAACTAAGGATTTGACTTTGTGCGAGAGAGAAAGGTATATTATTGACGTCTCTCTTGCGACTGAACACCTCGCCGCACATGTGCGGGACTGGCAGGTGATCGATGACTACACAGCCAGCGATCACCAGTTCATCACGTTCCGCGTACGTGAGAATGAGCCAGTCAGGGCAGCTCCTCGGAGCGGCCATCGTAGGTGGAACATCGACAGGATGGACGTCAATAAGTTATCTCTGGCCCTAGAACGCGGTCAGCGAGCCCTGGTGGAGATACCGGAGGGAGTATCAGCTTCTGAACGGGCTGATCGGGTGACGAGCAATATCATGCACCTGATCCTGCGGGCCTGTAAGGAAGCGGTACCCCTCAAGAAGGCGGCGGGCAGAAAACGTCCTGCGTACTGGTGGACGGGAGAGATTGCGGACCTGCGGCGCCGGTGCTTACGGCTACGGCGCTAGCTCAGAGAGCTAAGAAGCGGGACCGCGATTCGGCGCTTAAAATAATGGAGCATCAGACGGC